>JBBPCX010000038.1:14892884-14908232 GCA_037974365.1 Hydrocynus forskahlii | reverse complement strand
TACAAAAGGGTCTTCCCCAAACTGTGTACAAAATGTCTTGGTATGCTGAAGCATTAAGATTAAGCATTTCATGGAAGTAGGGGGGCCTAGCCCAAACCCTGATAAACAGGTCCCAGTACTTTTGTCCATGTAGTGTATGATGCCTTGGAAAGAATGCCATTGTAATCTATACAGAGACCCACCAGCAGATGACAGTATAAGACTGTTAAAAGAGCTGCAGTACTTTTCTGTGGTGTTTAGTCTTGCCAGTGTGGGGCGTCTGGCCAAGAGTGGCTGAGGCTGAGGTGAATTCCTGCACTGTTACATCAGTTCACCAGTAGACTTTGACTCACGAGGTGGCCAGACGTTTTTCGGGGTCCTGTCTCAGACAGACTGTGCAGGAAACCAATGGGCCAGGAAGACTAGACGTCTTGCTACTGTCTAGATTCCCAACATACTGATGTGTGTTGTTTTCCTCTCCAGCGGCTGGAAAACTGTCTCCTATTTAGTCAGCTAGTGAGAGTGATTTTACCACCAAGCTATTTTTTTTTATCTCAGGCAGACAATGACTTGATGTAAACAACAGATACATGCACATTTAGGCTAAGGCCATGATGCCATGGTGTTCCATGACCTATAACTAGGGAGGGACCAAGCAAGACAGCAGTTTTTCATTCAGACCAGCTTTCCTAGTTGATGTGAGATGTAATGTGTGCCATATTTGTTCTTTGAGAGTGTGTGTTTAGTGAATGGGACAAAAGTTGCTGCCATGCTGGAGGAAGAGAGACCATTGCTAGAATATTTCATCACCTGAGGCTCACTGTGCTGAGTCACTGAAAAACACGCACTGAGTTTTGCACTGGGACTGGTATGAGTCAGCTCCTCTCCAACAGCACAACCTACTGGATCTAAAAGGCCCTGAACCTACTGAATAAAGCTGTCTTCTTCACCACTGAGGAGCAAAGTCTTTCATGCACTGCAAAAACAGAAAGATTTTGATTGATTAAAAAAATTCAACCTCAGTTCAACTTTCTGTGTTTTGGTCAAAGGATACACTGGATTGATAAAGGATACACGCCATTGATAAAACATGGTTTCATTTCAATTGGTTTAGTTTGGAGAACTAGTTATTTAGGTTTAATTGAAATCTGTCATTGTGCATGCAAAAAGAACACCCTTTACACTTTAACCACTTGACAGTTATGTCACATTTGGTCACTTTTGTAGACATTGAAGTGTCTAGAATGAAGTGGACAGAATGCATAGAATCTAAATGGAACCACTTGCTGAATTATGTTAATTAATTCATAATTATATTTCATAATAAAGCAGCAGCTCCAGATGTCTACGAGTGGAACCACTTGTTAACTCGTCTAGTACAAGAGGTCTTCCTGGTAGAGTGGTATATGAGAAATAAACATGGCGCAATACATTTCCAAATCTGAAGCCCCTTATAGTCCCCAGTGCAGTCTCATCTTGTTTTGCTCCTTCACCACTGCTCCAACGGTTACTGTGGAATTAGGTCACGTTTGGTGAGAGAGCCATGGTGAGACTGGGCTGGAGTTAAGCAGGAGAGGCCAGTCGCTTGTTTTCCCCGACTGCTGGGTTTCCCCTCAATCTTCTCTGGCTTGAAACAGAACTGGCAGAGAAAGGAATAAGGCCTGGAAGGGGTGGGGGTTTTCAGGGAAATGCCTGAGCTGTTTTGGTTGGGTGATGTTTTTCTGTGTACATATGTAGCATTGCAGTCTAGTTGCCTCATATTGTCCTCCCCTTGTCAGATGTCAGCAACAAGCACCTGCAACTTTGTTGATTTCCCCTCTTTCAGTGAAGCCATAACCACAAATATGTTAAGTACAGTAGCCTGAATGTCAAACCCCCCAAAAGATGTTTTTCAATTCAGTTCAGCTTTATTGTAATAATACATTCAGGCAACGTCTAAGGTATAAACATTAGGACAAGGATAGCAGATACAATGTGAGCATTATACACTTGATAGTGGACAATGAGTGCAAAGTACTTGTGGGAAATAGATGTTACATTGATCACCTACAGCAATAAAACAACAATAAAACCACTGACAGGTGGAGTGAATAACGATTTTCTCATTACAGTGGAACCTGTCTAGGGGTGGGATATATTTGGCCCCAAATGAACAGTCATTTCCAAAATGCAGTTCTTGGCATGCAGTTGTTAAGACCTACCAAAAGTGCTCCAAGGAAGGACAACCTGTGAACTGCCCACAGGGTTATGGATGCCCAGAGCTCAATGATGCACATGAGGAATGAAGATCAGTTTCTGTGGTCTGATCCCACATTCATGTGGATGTTACTTTGATCTACTTAAACATAGTTGCAGTCCAAGTACCTGCCAGTTGTATTCCCTAATGGCAGTGGAGTTTTTCAGCAGGGTAGTGAGCCCTGCCACACTTCAAAAATTGTTCAGAATTTGTTTTTACGAACATGACAAAGAGGTCAATGTGTTGACTTGGCCTCCAAATTCCCTAGATCTCAATGTGATTGAACATCGAGCAGCTGGGATGTGCTGAACAAGTTAGTCTGATTTGTGGAAGACCCACCTCTCAATTTACAGGACTTCTAGGATTTGTCTTGGTGCAAGATACCACAGCACACCTTCAATTATGCCTTTTAGAGTCCATGCCCCAATGGGTCAGACCTGCTTGGGCAGCACAAGTGGGACATAATATTATGCAGGTGATTTTAATGTCTTGTCAACTGTGAAACCATTGCTGGGCTTTTTTACTGTGACCTGGAAATGGACTGTGTGAGACCCTCAGCTATGTTAACCTCAAGGAATTTAAAGCAGCTCACTCTTTATGGTCAGAGGTATGTGCACTTTGCTCTTCCCATGTTTTGCACGGGAGCTGAGACTAACAAGCAGGAGAAGCTTACAACTCACCAACGAACAAAGTTATGCTGCATGACTGAAGCACGTGATTCTGAGATTATTTCACAGCTACATGCATCGTAGGAAAGTATGCGATGTTTTAGGCATGCAGTTTGCAAGATGCTAACTGAAATAAGCTGTAAATTGCCACACTAGCCTTCAGTGCAAATGTAAAGAAGTAATGTTTGTCTTTAAAGTTTACTTTTGGGTAAGGGGTGAATTTGTGTACAAAATTAGATTTTAAGTTAAACTGAATAAAGGCACCACTCCAAAACAACACAGGAGGCATGTGCATACAAATCAATGACCATCGCAGCTCTTCTTAGCTGCTCTGCCTCGCTCCCTTGATCTTCATCTGCCTTTCACCTGCTTTCTCTTTCACCCCTCTCCTCATGTCTCCAGTGTGTGAGGCACCCTGAAGCCGAGTGCTCGTCACTTTTTTCACACTCCCACATCTCCCCTCGACGTGGATTAACATCTTTCTGCTCACCCGCCCACACGCACCACCCACGTGCTTGTGTGCGTCTGTGCGTTTTTCTGTGTGCAGTCTAACCTTTAGCTTCAGAAAGCTCGTACTCCCCCCACTCCCGCCCTCTTCTCACTCACAGAGAGAATAATATGAGTGTGATTACTCGCCTGACCTTTTTCTACTGACCGCCGTGCACGAGTCATACATTAGATAACTGCCCTGCTGCTTGAGAATGATGCTTTTCTGCAGAACTCTGGCACTCTATTAGTCATTGCTGTCTTTTTACAATCTCTTTTTATCTTATTTCATCGCTTTGGGTTCAAAGTCATTCAAAACCTCTGCACCCAGTGCCAACATTAGCATTTTGCTCTGTCTTGATAGTGGCATTGACTTGACTAGCTTAGCCACCCATTAACATCATGCCAATCCCAAAACATACAAAATCCAGTGTTCCATCGTGTCATAAATTTCGGTAGTTTTTAAATGCTGCTTATACCGAAGGAATTAGCATGTTGGTTTGAACTATTCCATTTGCACATGATGATCTGCCAAATCATATCCTGTTTGTGCCATATCTGTACAAGCCAAAGCTCTTCCAACGAGACGATTTCAATTCAGGCCAAGATTCAGATTGATTCTTATTTTCTTGCAATAAAATTAACTGAAGGTGAAGTCTGTTCTGAGGAGGTAGAATGTCAGGGGGATTATTTCTACCAATGTGGCTGATGAGAAACCAAGCATTCTGACACAAGTTATATTACTCACAGTATCACTATTACATTTCTTTTTCAACTGCTTTACTCATTTAAATGAAATCAGGAATCAGCCTGACCAACATTACGACCTGCATGATCAAAACAGTGACATTTCTTCTCTTCTTACTGTTTACACGCAGCGTTGTTCCTCAGATATGCAGTTACACATTTTTGCAGAACAGTAGGTGTGACCATCTGTTGAAAATATCAGTTGTGTAAATGAAGCAAACACTAACAAATACTCAGATACACAGGCTTTCAAATTGATAATTGCATTAAATGAATAAAGTAAGTAATGCTTCAATACAGCCCAGTGCACTGTATGTAAAGTTAGCACACATGACTGAATCTCAAATCGCTGTTTGGTAGAGATATCATGCACTGTTTGGGTGCAGAAGCCATCATTTTACAACTTATGTAGTGAAAAATGTATAGAGCCAGACACAGCCACAGTTTATGACCATAGACTATTTTTGGGTGATGAGACATTCTCGGCGTAGTAATGGCGCTGACGTGCGTAAAACAAAAAAACTTCACCAACCCTGCTGTGCTTGTACTGGCACCACACACACACACACACACACACACACACTGTGTTGAGAACAGTCCACCATCCAAATATTATCTGGTCAGCAGTAGTCCTGTAGCCAGAAAGAGACCAGTGATGGATGCTATACAGAGAGAATGACAAATAGCAACAGAAGAGCGACTGTCTGTAACTGTGCACTTATATAGTGAACATATCAGTTCAGTGTTTGTATAAAGAATGTTGTTGCTAACACAGAGTACAGTATTCTCAGGATGCTCAGGTATATTTGTGTCTTTAACTGTATACAAAAGTTTGGCCTCTCCTGATCAGATCCTTTACAGAAAACACACTTTTGCACGCTTTAAGGCAGGGGTGTCAAACTCCGGTCCTGGAGGGCCGCTGTCCACCACAGTTTAGTGGTTCTCCTTCTCACACACATTCACTAAACCTGGCAATTAACTGGTGAGGTGAACGAGGAGTTTCTGAGCATGGAAATCACTAAAGCGTGCTGGACCACGGCCCTCCAGGACTAGAGTTTGACATCCCTGCTTTAAGACACAATTACTGTTTGATGAATTTAATTCAAAATGTGTCCTATGCATAAGATATGGGACAATTGTCATTTTACACATTTTTTCATGGTACACTACCAGAGTTATAGTGAGCATAAAATGACCCTAAGGTCGTATAGATCGTTACACGAGTGGACCCAACCCTGGTCCTGCAAGCCCACTGCCATTCATGTTTTAGCGATTTTCCTGCTCTCATCACATCTTACTCAGCTGAAGTGGTTGTGTTAAAATAAGGAAAATCAGTAACGTGCAGGGCAGGGCACCCAGGACCAAGAATGGGAAACACTATGTTCGACTAATAGGTTCAAACTGTGTGTTCTTCCAACATGAACATGGCTGGAAAGTCCTCAGTGTTTACTGGATGTCTGGGATCTTTGTGTTCTGTTCTATTAGTGCATGCCCCAATTAAAGCACTCATGGGTCAAAAGCACTGCGGTAAACTCTACATAGCAGTGAATTTATTTGTCCCGTAACCAAAAATGGCATCTGCATACAGTAGCTCTGTTTGAATGTGGCAGTGCCTTAAAGCAGTTGTCATATTTTGCATTCTTTTTGAAGGTTGATCATTGTCTCGACAAGCCGTGCTCCGCGAGCTCCGCCGTTTTACATGTTTTACAAGGAGACAGTTTTTTTAAAACAATGGCTGCAGGATCTGGCACATTGCTGGCATTCCTTATTATTTCGTATCACATAGCTAGCAGTTGCAGAACACTTAGCTCCTTTCCTCCCTTTATTAAACAGGCATGACTGCATTTCTGCACATGATGTGCCTTTACACTGTGTGCTGGTCTGTGGGAAGTCACTCCTTTGTCTTAGATACAGTTGTGAATGCTGTTACACACACACACACACACACACACACACACACACACACACACATAGGTTCGTTTCTACTGGGCCTCAGGTTGCAGAATGCTTCTTGTATTCACTGATTTTCCAGTACATTTTGAAACCAAACAGAAACAAGCACACACCTACATGGACACACACCCACTTGGACTTACAGGCAGTGAGAATTAGAGTCTAATAGTGTTGGAATGCTGTGTGTTCCTCCCAGAAAGCGTTAGTATGAAACCAGAATAGCCGAGAGATATTTTTGGAGAGAATATTTGGGATGGAATGTCACTGTGGCAACTTTTCAGCAGCATTCTCTTTGGGGTGTGAAGAGCACTTAAAAATGAAAAGAATCCAACACCTTTGATGAACTTGAAGAAAAAGCCGGTACTGACATTCCTTACCAGATGCATTCTGACTGATTGTTTTCGGTCTGCATCCTCTCGTGTTGATAACATGTACACACAAACAGACGGAGAGGACATGCAGCGTGTCCCTCTGCTAGCCGTCTGGTCTGAGTCTGTGCCTCTGGAATGTGAATGCCGTTACAGTTTAACCTGAGCAGGCTGTACTGTCTACTGCTTTCATCTGCAGCAGCCCTGTGCCCCTTCTGTCAAAACAACTGCTGGTGCATATTTAAAGTTGAGAAAGTAGCAGTGCGTGAGGATTAGGGGTATGAATCTCTGCTTTTACAATGATTGGATTTGCTTATTTAGGCAATCATTCAGTACATCATCTTAAACTCAAATGGATTGTTTCAGTATGAGTCAAAATTCTTCTCTGAATAAAATGCACAAGTATGACTGGATGAAGTAAATACACAATAAAGCAACAGTTTTCTATCCACCCACACACACACACACACACACAAACCCACAAACCTTACACACACTCACACATGCACACACAGCAAAAAAGTATTAAGACAAACAGTCAGATAGAAAAGCATTATTTATTTTATTGGTGTTTTGTTTTTATCCTAATATCATTTTAGAAAACCTGAGCAATACCTTCAGATCAATGGACCACAATGCAGCTGATACACATGCATGGACATACAGTCTCAAAAAGACTGCTGAGAATGGAGGGCCCATTATTTAAATGTTTAAAAAAGTTCTATAAACATATCATTTATATGTCTACATACATTCAGTCAAAATATTCCTCCTATGAAAAAGCAACCTTTTGAAAGTGTAGTAAGGACATATGCCTGGAGAAGAATCTAAACAATGACAAACCAGAGTTCAGCGGGTTTAAATGCACTGCAGATCAGATGGAACAGAAGGGATTCTAGGCCTAGAAGCAGATCCTACCTTGAAAGGAGGAAAGAGGAGATAACAGCATGGTCATCTGTGATAAGGGGACCAAAAGCTGCACTTATTCTCCTTCATTCATGCCAGTGCTAAGCCTCTATTATGGGTGAGGTCTCTCTGAACCAGAAAAAGAATGTCAGAGCATTTCCTTTTGGTGCAAAGAATGCAACACATGGGTGAGGTGCAGCTGCAGTAACACTGAGGCGGCTGCATTACAGAGCGTGCAGCAGACATCTGAGGTGAAAAGGAAATAGTTAACATCAAATATAGGCAAGAATACCTACCTTTTTGCTCACATAGCCTCTAGTCTGGAGCCTTTCTCATGTGAGAAAAACATTACCACAAAAGATTTAACATGTATTAAACAGCTAATACAAACAAACCTGCTAAGTCTGATCGGATCTATGTTATTACGAAATTAAATGAAACACCCTCATTTGTATTAAAAACATTTAGACAAGTGAGTGGTCCCCACACTTTTGACGGGCAGTGCTTATCGCCCATATCTGGAACGTGACCGTGGCATGTGATGTCCTCACTAGGACATTCAGTTTAAAGCCACTGGCTGTTTACCATACCGTGTATCTGTCAAGCACATGAAGGCCTTGTGCCTGCCGTTATTTATCACATGCTACACTCTGCTGCTGCTCTGTATGAGATCAGTCTTGAGGGCATGCTGTGAAAAGGCTGATTTATGACCCTTTCTTGTTCTGTCTGTGCTCCTGACACTGATACAGTATGACCATCCACTTCCTCTCATCAGACTTCAGTGTGGCCGAATACCACGAGGAGACCATTTACGATGATACGGCACAAATCCCTGGATTAATATTAATATCAGTCTTCCGTGTCATGTGGTATGCTTGTTCAGCACTGTGGCTCGGGGATTTGTAGAACAAGTTGTCTGTGTCTGCAGATGAACTTATCAAGAGGTCTTTATGTCATTATATATACATTATACAAACACTGACTGGTTTTAAACTGTTGTTTTATTGCCAGAATGTCACTGAGGTCAAAGGGTCAGCTCATGAAGTGGGCTTTTGTATTCGTATTAGGTTTAAAGCTACTCAGGAATGTCCATACTTGCACGAAAGACATTACACAACCATGTCAACCTTAAAACACATCAGTTCTTAAGTATGCTAAGGAGCCCAGTTTAACAGAAACATTGTTGTCATTTTTATTAGATATACCACTCATACACGTGCACAAAAATATGTGCACCAAATATTGCAGAAGAATGTCATATTTAAGTGTATTCACTGTAGTGGTTGCGTGCTTATGTGCACTTAAAAGTTACAAAACTAAACCTTTGACAAACATTTATTTCAACGCCAGGTCCTGTTTGCAGGCTTACAGTTAAATTGCTGCATTTATCCTCCAACTTCCTCCTCATCCATTCATGGAAAATGATCACCATAGGACTATTGCTTACTAAACATTATATGGTTAGTTGAACATTTAGTGCAGCAGTGATGCTGACTGACAAACCAAAAATCAGTCAGGTGCTATGGTCCAAAAGTGGATGAGAGGATGGCTGACACAGAGAAAAAGATGAACTACAGTTTCTAACTGTACACCTACCGGATACACGATCATGGTATGTGTTTTGAATGAAATGGCCAATAATTGTGCACAGTGTTTAAAAAACAGGATACTCTCATATCAGTGCAACACACTTTACCATGTCACTAACATGTCACATCAGTATTGTGCCAAGAATGATCCACCAGATAAATAATATCTACAGGTCTGCAGTAATACTAATAATCCTCTGAGTAATAATCCACTGATGGAAGGGGAGCCTAATATCAACAGATAACTGCACCGCACATGCATGGTAGATGTTTCTGATAAAACAAATAATCAGTAGAAGATTCCTAAAGCATATCCCTCTTGATTTCACTGTGAGAAATGCCAGTGTGCTTTTCTTTGGGGATGGGAGGCTCTTTCTGACTCCTGGCTGGCCCCAGTCAGCAGGGCTGGACGAGGTAATCAGCCAGAGCCCTGTAAACCCTGCTGCTGTAATGGCCTCTATCAGTTAGATCAACAAGGAGCTGTGTCTGTTCTCAGACTGGCGCGTTACCCTGCACCACAGTTAGAGGTGTGCGTTCCCACACTCCCCCTGTGGAGCTCTTCTCGCTTCATCCCCCGCTCCTTCATCTCACACTCACTTCATCGCTCATCACTTCTGTACTGCCAGACTGTGTCCCACACTTACTGTACGATTTCATCTCCAATTAATCAAGCCTGAAATGAATTAGCTGCCAACCTGCCACCAAGACTGCAGAACAATTTGTCTCTTTTATTGCCTGATTGTTTTACTTGATATTCAGGCCCTCCAGCTGCTTACTGAGTGGGAGTTTAATTGAATAGATATTGTTGCAAATCTGAAAGGTGTTTCTTCTCTAATTCATCATGGCACACATACAGCCATTGCTTCCAAGATGATGAGAGCTCCGCCTGAAAGCGTGGGGATGTCATTTGTTCGATTTTTTCCACTGAACTCTGATTTATCTTTCTGGTCTCTCACGTATGAATGCCTCCTCTGTGACCTGTGGTAGAGGTGTGAACCCCTGAGGGGGCTAGGCCTCCCCCACTAGCAGAGCGGCCACCTCCTCAGCTCGGCTGCTAGATCTGACACCTTGTTTTGGGAGCAGGCTCTTTTCCCAGCCTCCCCCCTGCACAGGCCCTCATGCTGACCCCCAAAACTGACCCTAAAGGTTGATTTATGCTTCTGAGAAGATGCACATAAACACATTTGTACAGAGATGATGAGAATTTATTGAGGAGCCGTAGCTTGCAGAATCTCACAGAAGAGACACAATATACATCTCAGCTGCATATGCTGTGCATTAAGCAACTGCTGATTGGTTGAGCAGAGAAGTATATCCAGTAGTACAAGGGTTGGAATGATATCCAAAATGCAAAAAAAACCAAAACAGAATGTGATGAATTTTTATCAGCCCATGTTTTGTTGCATCATATTTTTTCTTGTTCTATCCATTCTCTCTTTACTACAATGCAGCATGGTTGTTTACTGTTGCTTCCTTTAATAGGGTCAAGTCTTTTGGGCACTTAGCCAGTCAGCTGCACTCTCCCACATTCAACGGTGCTGGAAAGTATATTTATGAATCATAATTTACTAAAATGTTCCCAACAGTGTGTGGGTAGTACTCTTATGATGATGGCTTTTTATCTGCCACCAACAAATAATATGTGCCGAGCAGGGCGACTCAAGAATCAGAGTTCAGAACAAATGCTCTAGAAAGTTGTTTAGGGTTGTTTTAAGGGTTCTTCAAATAAAAAAAAGGTTGTTCACACTCGCTTATCAAATTTACAAAATGAGATACAGTTATGGATATGACAGATGCTTCTTAAAAGAACCATTGACCGAAAGGTTCTTTAGGGAACCCGCAATGACTCTTCTATGGTATCACACAAAAAAATGAGTGTGGGCCTTTTTCGGTTTCAGCCCCAATACAACTGGATATGTCTTGCTGCCCAGTCGGTGCAGACCGCACTGATGTCATGCATAATGTACATTTTAGAGCTGGTGAGTGCATGTCGGTGAGCTATGAGTAGCCATAAACTCATTCTCTACATCTCCATACAAACACAATTATGTGCATCTTCATGTATAAATCAGACACGTTTAAGACAAATAGACTTTATGTGTTATATTATCTTCTATGTATACAAGATGCATTATCCAGTGAAGTTCTCAAGCAGAACACTTCTTTACTGTGACCCATGTTTTAAAATATTGTTGTGTAGGTTTGGCTAACTTTATCATGCAACAAATACACTTAACTTTTCCGTGCATTATAAAAGAGAAGGATACAGATATTTTATTCCCACACAAAGCAGGTGTGTGCTTTCACACTGTCAACATCCTCACATTTTCATTACTCATTCCCTATTGTAGGTACAGGTCTTTTTTCCTTTTCAGCTCAAGATATGATCATGCTCCACTCACATGACTCTTTGTAAGATGTCTCGCCAAAAAATGTGCCTTTTGCCTTAACCTCATTTATGACTAAACTTGCATTGTGTTCTCTTCCTTTATTTACATACGTTTTCTTCCCGTAACTCCAGCGAATCACTGGCATTCTGCAAAGACAATGGACTACATTCTACCTCCCTCTGGCTGAGTGGCTTTCCTGGCCACAATTTATTAAAAACTGACCTGTAAATCCAGACATGGCTAGATATTAAATGCACAACAGAGATGTCATTTGCTAATGACTGCTGCTGTAACAGGTTTTAAGGGTAGACAGACTGTTGACCCTTTTGCTAAAGGTTTTAGCCTTACCACTTATGGATGAGGTGGAGGATGGCTGATACATAGTACAGTTAAAGATGGCCTGTGGTTTATAATTGTTCACCAACAACTGTGCATCCATCTGGTAGATGTTTCTGATTCTCAGTGCACTTGCAAGATACAAGATAACAGGAACATACTCATATTCCAACCACCTTGTACTGTTACATCCCAGCCCTGCTGATGTTTGTTAGTCAACACAGAAATTTGGACTGCTCTATTTGTCCTTCCTATTTCTTGAGTAAGGAGTACCCACATGCACAAACCACAAGTAAAAGGAACAATAGGATGTCAACAGATATTATGGTTTATGTGCTTGTCTAAACTGGCTGACATGCCTCAATGGCTCGTGGAGGTTTACCGTAAAGTTTTTAAAATTTTCCTTTGGAAATAGGTGTGTTAGATCTAGGCACATCTCATTAGTCACTTTTCAAATAAAAGTGATCTCAGTTTTACACATTTCTAAAACAGAAAAATGACTCATTTTGAGAAGGTGAGAGTAAAGGAAGCGCGCGCTCACGCCCGAGACGATTCTTGCACATAAACTTGGCTGGACGTCCCGCTGATTACAAACAATCCAATTGTTCTGTGAGAAGTTGTGTGAATGCTACTGCACTCCTTAGATCACATCTTGTCTTCCTTGAACAATACGTGAGACACAGCTGCTTGGACAAACTCTGCTTCCTTATGTTTTTGCCACTGTTACCATCACATACACAAATCTTGTTGTGATACACTTTGCCACAATACACTTTTATGTCTTTTTGTGCATATTGTGGATGTTGTCAGTCCTTGAATAACTGTTTCACTACAAGCAGAAGATAAATAGTCCTGTTTCGTTGCATTTTGTGCAGTGCAGACTGAAAAAGTTTGTTTTTGAATCATTCATTTTTTTAAAATAATTTTCTTTGACTCATTTTTTTTTTTATAGAAAGTGTTTGTTTTCATCTAATCTCAGAAACACTAAAGACTGTGATGCATACTGTGTGCACAAGTCTTCTAATATTTTTTTTATTGTCCCTTAAATTCATATGATAAGATAGTGTTGCCACTACAGTTTATAGACTACTGGCTCAGAAATAACTCTAGGCCATCTTAATATTGAGTGCAATGTACCCCAAGTCCTTACATATATTACATGATTTACAAAAAAACAGTCAGTACAGGGACCCCAAGGCTGTACATTACAGCCCCCACAGACTTTCAGAACCATATTCCCATTATAATTGATAGATTTTAAAAAATGAGATGAGAGATAAGTTAATGAAAAACCACCATGTAATGTAAAATGTAATGTAAAAAAAAAGTAATGTAAAATTTCCTTCTAGGATTGTATTACCTAAAACACGTATCAGATGTTACTTAAACTTAAAGTGGGACTTTTAAACTTTCCAGTGGCAGACGTACCAGTGTTAAATTAAACAGCATACATTAAATGTGGAGATTGTCTTTTTTGTGTTTGCTGGAAGTTACTCATTGCCCTAAATGGGTTTCACACAATTGAGAAAGGTCCATAAGAAGTTTGTAATATTCTGCGAGACAAGTTAACAAATTAAGCAGTCAGTAAAGCACCAGTCAAAGCACCAGTCAGTGTTACTGGAAGTGCTTTTTAATGGACAGACTGAACTGCAGCATATACAATGGCTAAACTGTCTGTTTGATAATTCATTGCTGTAAGGGGGTGTGAGTGGTAGGACTACTGTTGTGAAGGCTGAGGTGAGATTTTCCACAAAACAGCCTTTGATTTGCAATGGTTGTTCTCCCACCTCCTATCAGGCTTTGGTTGCTCCAGGTTTTATCACTGCCCTCATTAAATGACGATGGATTTGAGGTGCTAAAGGAGTCTCTGTTTGGTCACCTTCAGCAATTAGATAATGCTAATGGACCGCTTCCTCTGTGTCAATCTGCATCTCCAATACACATACACTTGTGATCTTTTTTTTTAAAGAAAAAACACAGAAAAGGCTCTGATATGTTCTTTTTGATTACTAATACAGATTTCTGTTGTCAGTTGTCCTCTGAGGCATTTATTATGCGTAGTTACAGGCTTATGCAAAAGTCTGGGCAGGTGAGTAAAAATAAATACACATTCTTTCCGGAAAACACGCTTCTGGGCAATGCATGATTACTGTTTATTTTCTGAATACATTTCTAAAAAATGACAAAATGTACAATGTATCCTGTGGAAAATGTATGGCACTTTTTATGTTATGTTTTCAAGTATGTTCACATAAACAGTCAAAATGCACTGAAATTTGCATAAAATGTTACATTTCAGTGTGTTCACAGTATGAAATGTGTACTTATTTTCTGAAAATCATGTCCTGATCAAGGGTGTTTAAACTTTTTCACACAACTATGGTGTGCTAATTTCTCCATTTAAATATGTATAGCAGTGGAGGTAGAGTACAGTGTCTGAATATAGACACAGTAGACTAGTTTTCCTGTATTTTCTAAAATGTATTTATGAAATACAGTACAGCTTGTTGAACCAATTGGCAGATGTTGCTGTTCTGGTGGGAAGAATTTTCGATGGCTGGACTCAGCTGTCACACCTGCACAGCTGAACCTCTAGCAGGGGGCAAGAGGTTGAAACAAAGGTCAGTGGGAGATAATTAAAGGCTCTCATTCTCTGTTCATGTTTTTTTTCTTGGGTGGGGGGTTGGGGGTACTTTCTACTGCTACAATACTTTCCTATCCACAATAAAAAAAAAATTTAATTTAAAAAGAATTTTAAACTCAGCTTAATACATTACCCTTAATGAAAATTGCCATGGAAAAGCATAAAAATGCAGAGGAAATCTGCAGTTTCCATGAATTTGCGAGAGTTTCCATGACTCTGAACCGTGACTTATGCATATAGGGGACATATGTGTGTCCTCATGCCCTGACAGGCGTCATGCATATGTGTGTGTGTGAGTTTCCATAAGTGTCCACACTTTGGGTTATAATGCAAACTGAAAGTGCTAATGGAGGTGCAATTAACACCCCCACATGTATCATCCCCATTTACTAGTCCCTCTCTCTCTCTTTCTCTCTCTCTCTGGCCTTGTATGAGGACAGATCTGCATGTTAAAGGCAGTTACAGTGTCTCGTCTGCAGCTGTGTGAGAGAAGGAAGTGAAGTGTCATTACATTTCCCAAGTGGTTTGTAATAGCGGTATTGTTGTGTGTGTGTGTGTGTGTGTGTGTGTCAGTGTGTGTGTGTGTGTGTGTGTGTGTGTGTGTGTGTGTTCACGTCTCTCTGATTTTGTGGC
Source organism: Hydrocynus forskahlii (assembly GCA_037974365.1). Classification (NCBI taxonomy): domain Eukaryota; kingdom Metazoa; phylum Chordata; class Actinopteri; order Characiformes; family Alestidae; genus Hydrocynus; species Hydrocynus forskahlii. The sequence continues at coordinate 14,893,297 of JBBPCX010000038.1, read as the reverse complement.
AGCGGAAGAGCTGTAGCTGCTGAACTAAAATCAGTGCTTGTTGTGCTTAATTACATTAGGCTGATACTGATTGTAGATTTTTTGACGCCTTTTTGTTGAATTGTAGCAGCTACAGTTAAAATGAACCAACTAATGTCAGTCTAACCAGCTGACAGTAAACCAGCTTTTCTTAAACTAGGGGTTTTATCCAGTTTGGGTCTTGGCTTAGAAAGTTTGGAAGGTGGTGAATGAGGGTGATTACATTTGATTCAGATATCTTGACAGTAATTCTAAACACATACACACACACACACACACACACACACACATACCCAGACACACACACACACACACACACACACATACCCAGACACACACACACACACACACACACAAACACACACACACACACACACACACACCCACACCCACAC
>JBBPCX010000038.1:14857709-14892784 GCA_037974365.1 Hydrocynus forskahlii | reverse complement strand
GGTGGGGGGTGGGTTCTTGGTCGTGGGCTTTGTTTGTGTGAGTCTCCATTTTACTCCTCTCTTGAGCAAAGGTGTGAAGAGCCCTATGCCCCCCACCACCCCCACCCACACTAAAGTTGGTCAACTGTAATAAACGTCTGGTGTTGTGAGAATTCCTTTAACTGCGGCAGACATGGTGGATTGAGCGGCCTGCTGTGTTAATGCGGCCGCTGGGGACACGGTCTTTGCACTTCCAAGCACTGCCAGCACTGCAACTCTGCAGACATGTAAAAAGACTTGCATTCACATTACAAAGAAAGAGATCACAACCTCCTTAAACTGCTGATGACTTTGACATGACAATTCATAAGGACAGAGGATGTGATTTAAGGTGCACTGGTCCAGGTGATTAGTTTGTGGTAGAAAAATCGAATTTTGTACTGGAGGTATGAGGCTGAAAGCTAATGACCAATTAGCATCTTATAAAATGCATGCCTAATTCACCACACAGCCCTAAAACAACACTGAGTTGTTAAATAATTATTACTAACATTTCATGACGTCCAGTTACCTATACATACTGTATATATAGTATGTTGCATAGCTGAAAACACTAGTAGTGCGTGTCTTGAGGCAAGTGTGATATTGTTTAGGTATCAAACAAACCACTTTAAAATGATTGCATATGTGCAACTGATTTATGAGGTAGCAATAATATGGTAGATGTAACTGCATTTTGTTAAAATGCATCACAGTAATTAATATCTAAGCATAAACGGTCACTTCCCTTATAAATGAATGCATGTTACGTTTTACTTGAAGGTGCCTGGTCGGGCTGGAAATGAAGACAGAACAGCATCTTCAGGCACACAGTTGCAGCAGCACATTCTGTGCATCAATAGCAGGTAACATTCTGTGGCCTAAGAGACATACTGCAAGAAAAGCGCTTCGTAATGATGCTGCTCCACAGCTCAAGCTGTCCTGAAACTACTCGATCTCTGAACACAACAGAGAGCTGTGTGAGAAAGCAGGAGAGAGTAAAATTAAGATGGATAGAAAGAGTGTGAGGCAGAAGGCTGAGTGCATACTGTAGTGGGGTGTAAATGAACGGCTGGATGGACTGAACACTCATCTCCAGGGCTGGCAGTGACTCATTTGCTCTTTCAGTGAGCCAGAATGACACACACACTCACACACACCGCCCTGGGCCACACACTCAAAGCTCACAGACAATGCCATTGATACACAGCCTGGCTCGCTTTGAAGGGCTGCCCTTCTGTTTCTCTCCCACACATGGGGCATGCACCAGAGCATGATGTCGTTACCTCCTGCCCCCATTTCCCTTCCTACACCTTCTTTGCATCTTTTCACAAAATGTTATTTGCTTCCCCCTTTGTTGTTAGGCATGCTAACATATTCAGCAAAAAAAATCAAAGAATAATTCTGCAATTTATCATCTGTACACATTTGCCCCATTGCTTCAAGTGTTATTTTTCATGCACTAAAATGTGCATACAATGCTGCATTTAAATGTGTTCACAGTAGAAAATGTTTACTTATTTTCAGAAAATCATGTCCGGACCAGGGGTGTTTAAACTTTTTTGCACAACTGAATGAAAGATATTTACATTTACATTTACATTGACATTTACATTTACTGCATTGAGCAGATGCTTTTATCCAAAGCGACTTCCATTCCCTAACTACAGATATGGTGCGCTAACTTCTATATTAAAATGTGTATAACAGTGGAGGTAGATTACATTGTCTGAATATAGCCCCAGTAGACTAGTTTTCCTGAACTGTTTATATTTATTTATGAAATACAGTACAGCTTGTTGAACCAATTAGCAGATGGGTGGGAAGAATTTTCGACCACCACCAGAACAGCAACTGTAACAGGGACTGTAATGCTTCAACTGTAATCAACCAGCCTGAGAAAAAATCTGGCACAGACCTGAACCAATCGGCATTGTGCACAGTTGGTAAGTGATCCCAAATAGCCTTGCTTATGTAGTTTCTGATGCTGTATGACATACTGTCGTCTATCGAAAAGAACTTTTCAGGCTTCAAGCTGCCATGCTTTTAGCTATGCCCTGCATTTTGGTCTGTTTTCATAAACAATAGCATCAAAGCCACAAGAAGAAACGGCTGGAGAAGCTCCACAGTCAGTTCTGAGATCTGAGACATTCCTGTTATTGGAAAGACTTTTTTGTGTTTAAGGCGATTATGCGTGTTGCAGAACTGGAACATCAGCTCTAGCCAACGTGACAGTTTCTATGAACTAACAAAAGTCATGACTTCTTTGTATGCTTCCATCGAATTCACCCAAGAGTTTAATTTGCACAATACCGCAGCTCCACATTCAAACATTAAATTAGCATGAAAGTTTTTTCACCCTCAGCAAGATTTTATTTTCCTTTAAACAAATCGCTTGCTTGTCATTGCTTGTATACTGCTTAAGAGCTGAGTGATAGGAGGAAATGTCAGGAGACACATATTAGAACAGGCCACCTGACTGTGGCATTGTTGAGTTTGGAGATTGCTGTATAAGGGGACTTCCACTCTCTGTAGGGGGGAAACTGATTGAAATGGATTCTCCTCACTTAACTCATTCTACTGATGCTGTAAATTTCAAGCCCTGCATTTTCCAAGAAACGTGCCCTTTAGGCCACGTTTGTGCACATGTGTTTTCAATGCCTAATAGTTGATTTCTGAATATGAAATATTGCAAGAAATTCATTGCTGGCCACACTATGGTGTGCTTTTCTTCCATTATCTCAAACAGAATAACAAAAACATATTCATGTTTATATATTAAAGGAATAGTAAGCCATACGTAGCCATAATGTTGTTAACAATGAGTGGAAGCTAGTAGTCACCAGTATACATGATTTCATATCGAAATTGTTTATCAGTGATGATTGGCTGTCTTTGTTTGCAACATTAGCATTATTGACTGAGCTGTTTCTTTACCAGCCTGTAATTATACCATGTCCACATATTCACCTGCAGCCGAGCACACATTTGTAGACTATTATTTAAATCTATATTAAATCTCCAAAGGTTATAGCAGACCTTACTAAACAAGTGACCTTTGAATGGTCACTGTTTTTTGTGCAAATACAGGGCCAAAACTGTGCAACTGATAATCATTAACACTTCACATTTCATCTGTTAACTAAGCTTTTCAGCTCTGCTCAGTGAATCGTATGTAGTCCACCTCAAAGTGAAAAGACAGCAAATGTTGGAAAAAGGCACCTGTGCACACAGAACCTGTAAGTTCTACTGACTCAGTTTTCCTCAAAGCCTATTAGTCTCTTCCTTTGAACCGTTACAGTTGGCAGTTTTGTTGTACTTTAGTAGTGTTTTATCACTGGTTGCTAGGCATTATGCATGAAAACACATTTGTTTAAAGTCCTTAGAGCCATTGTTTTCTCAGCGTGCCCGCTAATTTTGCAATTTCCGTCTTCCTCCCTTGTTCTCTTTCCCTCTCTTTTTCCCTCTCCTTGCTGTTTCAGAGCAGTTGTAGGCTGAACGGGTGCGTGCAGCCCTCCCACTCTCTACTTGTCTCCCTCCTTTTCTTTGTCTTTTTCCCTCCTCTCTGTCAGCTTATGTTACAAATGCAAGTAATTACAGTTGTGTTCAAAGTGGGACATGTAGGTGAACTGTAGAACACATCAACACGGACAAGGCTGGCTTTACATAGTGAAACTTCTATGCAAATGTTGCTACTGTAAAACCAAATTTCACTTTCCTATGTGACTATGTGATATAACCATAATAATTCAATATGTGGAAAATAGTAGCTACTAGGTAATCTTCCTGATTTGTAGAAGAATAAACTGATTTGTGCACAACTTCCATACAACTTGCATCACACAATTTATAGCCTTACAACAGAATACACTTTGTGACTGAAGTTAGAATGCACTATTTTAGCACTAGCAATTGCGATGCAGTCTGTAACTGTTACAATGCACTGAACTACAGTCAACACAGAGACATTATAAAGGAGAAGGAGCTCACTGGTTTAAAAATGAATGGGGATCATAATGCTCAGTAAAAGAGCCACCTGGCTTGCTGGCCTCATTGTGGACATATCACCATGTTCTATAGCCAGAACAATATTACTTATGCTAAGCTAATTGCTGCAATGTTCTCCAGATTTAAAAGTGATTTCAAACGTTTATTTGTTTTTGGTTATGGTTTAAATATCTTTCCAATATCTACCTGTTCTTGTATGACTAGAGATAACTTCCTGAACACTGTACCAAGCTGGCTCTCCAGTTGACAGACTTTCCTGTAAAGACACTAAGATCTTCCACTTTGTTTTTGGACATGGCAGAACGGCAGACTTCCAGAATAATGTGCTACATAGTAAATAGGGCAGAGCCTATGTTCTCCCTCTTATATGTCAGAGGACAGCAGTAAATGAGGCTTTGGGGAGCAGGTGCATAAGAGAAAGCAGTGCAGCAATCTGTTGGTGATTCACCCAGTCATAATATGTTTCATAGAACTTTTGGCCTTTGCTGACGTTCGTTTGGGGTTTAGAGGAGGGCGGTGATTCAGCATGGGCAGGAACAGCATCAGTGAACCTAAACTCATTGCATAAATCAGTGCAGTTTATCATTCTGTGATGGGATATTCCCCGTCCTGTTGTCTCTAAATGTTAAATGCTTCCTCGACACATGAGAACACTGCGTCTCTCTTTAATGTTAACTTAGGACAAGCGTTGACAGAAATAGCGTCTTTACAGAAATTTCCTTGCAAAGGACAGAGTGTCTCATGCTGCAGACTGATAGCAATTTATCAGGGTAATTATGGTTATACATGAGGGATTGGAACAATGGGACGACATTTTTGACCATGAAATGCAACTTGCATAATTCTGTTCTCTTGCAAGTTTGACCTTTTATTTGTTCATCCCTATCAGCCTGTAGAATTACCTGAAGGCTAATGAAACAAAACGGAGGACCTCTGTAGTTCAGAATGTTCAGCCATGTGTGCATCGCGTTCATTTCTTTTGGTTTTTAGCCCCACTCAAATGTTTGTCAAAGCGAGGAAGAGTGCTTTTCAAAAGGTGAGTCAGATCAAACCATTACTGCTGAGGGGCAACACAGTCCACCACCGCTGCCACACACACACTCACTCATACACACATGTTGATGACATCAAAGCTGGTTTGCTGACCTCATCACACTGGGTCCGGCGAGGAGGAAGAGGAGGGCGGCAGTGTGTGTGTGTGTGTGTGTGTGTGTGTGTGTGTGTGTGTGTGAGAGAGAGACTGTGTGAGAGAAGAGGAGGCTCAGTAGCACATAGAGGTGGCCAGCAGCCAGTGCGTAAGAGCATAGCTGGTTTAAACCCAGGGGCCACAAAAGCTTGGAAAAGGAGCAAAGGCAGGCAGGCAGCCGACCTCGACTAGAACACGGAGAAGCCTCAGGCCCTCTATGACTTATGAAATCAGACACAGATTACTCGTTTCCTTCTGGGAAGTGAATAGGCTGTACGTATTCCTCAAGAAGCTCTGCGCACCGTGCCGCCTACAGGAACAGGGCCCTTTTGAAATGTTCCTAGCACAATCCTGGGGTGAGGCACTTACTCCAGTCATTCTATGAGATTAAATCACTGCTAAGGGAAACCTGATAAAATAATGTACAGCATAAACAGAATCTTTAAACAACTAAAGTGTGTCTATAAATGAATACTAAAAGCCATAAGATATATTTCAGCATGCATTAAAGTGACATGTGCAGCATTTTCTTTTTCTCGGTCCTGAATATCTTCATGTGATATGCTTTCCGCCAGTATTATACTTGATAGAAAATGAATAAATATTTTAAAACATTTTCAAGGCCTTGGCTCGGGATCCCCAAGCAACTGCATTTAAAGCTTATGGCAATAAAAGGCTCTGCTCAGCTACTCTCACTAATTGTGAACTACATATAGGAGACCTTGCCAAAACTGATTATTAACTGAAACTAACAATTATTTCTAGAAGTGCTTAATGTAATTGAAGGTAATTACTCAAATCAACTGCCATTTGATCAGTCTAATACCTAAACAGTCACTTTCAGGCACTTACTTTGCTCCATCTCAGCAACCATTATTCAAAAGCCCAAAATCTTCTGGGGTCAGGCTCTCTCATGGATCTAGATTCTTTGGATTTACATTCTGTTATGATCATTAAAACACACAATCTCATCATTTTGGATCTGATGACTGATGACACTATACCGTGACTGATATTAGCACCCAATTTGTACATGAATTGTGTATTGTGTACGTTGGAATATCTTTTTGTTTGTTTATCTAAAATGCATTAATTATTGTTTTTTTTTGCAGGGGATATAAGTCATATTGCCCCCTGTGCTTCATGTAGTGTATTCCACTCTGTCAGAAAAGGTACTTGTATCTGATAAATTAAATGATTATAGAGCACAGCACTTTTATTATTTTTTATAAATGAACTACGCATTATTGCATCGTCAGTGGCTCGGTGACTCTGCAGCTCATGCTTATCTGCTGGACCGGACAGGCGTTTACTAGCACAGTCCTTATCTCTGTGTTAAGGAAGTAGGAAAAACTGAATTTCTATTTATTTTGAATGGCTTCGAGGAAAACCTTCTTTCAGACAAAAGAGCAGTTGCCTTGGCAACGGTGCTCACTAAGCTGTTATTATAATGTGTACTGAATTAACATGGGCAACACTGAAGCGGGCGCACACATCAGATCAAAGTGGCTGCATTTTAAGTGCAAACACACACACACACACACACACACACACTCACACACATACACACACTCCTACCCACACTGGCATTTACAATCTTCTGCACCTGCATACACAGACACCCACGCATGTACGCACATACAGCACAGTCAAGCAAGTGGGACTTGAATGGTGCATGGTCAGCCTCCCAGTGTTCAAATTAACATTTTCAGGGACTGATCCTGCAGTATGGCTGGTATACGTTCTGGAATCTGAGGTCATTCAGAGCATCATTGATGGCTCTGAATGACCTGTGAGAATGACAGAATTCTGGACACACGTTTGTCCAGAAAATGATGCCATCTGAGGCTGAATCTCAAATGACTCCCTACTTACTATATAGTGCACTACGTAGGTCTCAAAAGGATCATTTTTACAACCAAATGATGCACTAAATGAGGTTTTGAATGAGATTTTGAAGCTGTTACTTGATCTATATTGGGGGAGTAGTTCATTATAGCGAATTCAGTCTGAAAACGGTCCTCAAACATGTGAGGGATTCAATTTGAAACCTTAAGTGATGTTCTACATTAATGTTTTTGTTGTAGTAGTTCTATAAAAAGTAGCGGCACATTGCAACTGGTTTAATAACTGCAACTGACTTTACTTCATTTTTCTAAACGACAGCCAGTTTCATGCCTTCATTCATGCTCTTTTTAATTGTTCACAACCATTTACACTGGAACAAACCAACACAGACGTGTGTAGGGGGTTGCTGCTGTTGTGGCTGGTCGGTGTTGGCGTTGTTGGTTTAGACGCTGGTGGTATTTGTGGTATTAGGTTGGCGTTTTTGTTTGTGTTGTTGGTCAGTAACCGAACGGGCCACGACCTTGCTTGGTAAATGCTTCTGGTGTTTGATGTTGCTGCTCGAGTGGGAGAGTCGCGTTCACACTGACGTTGATGCGCTCACCACTGAGGGGATTTGCCTCTCGGGTGGGAGGAAGTGTGCGCGTGAGGGAAAGAAAAAAGTATGGTGTCAAGAGAGAATGAGAGAGAGAGAGAGAGAGTGCCAGTCGTAGAGGAATAATGTGCTGTGGTTTGAGTGACGCTACGAGTGGGTGCTAACGGCTCAGCTCCCACCAGTGACCCCACAGGGGCCGCTTAGCTGAGGTAAAGGAGAGGGATTCCAGAGGTTGGGTTTTATTCTGTGGTTGAGGGGTAGACCCTCTTATTTACTGTTAGAAAGACTGAAAATGTCAGCTGTGTTGATCTTGCTTTTCTATCTGTTTCTACCACATTTAGCAAAATGCCAAAGCATCAAGTGACCTTGAGCTTAAGTTCATCTCTGCAGCTAAACTAGGTTTTGCCAGCCTTCAAAGACCGGCCTTGAAACTTATAGACTCACAGAATAAATAACTAAATAAAGGGAGGGAGTTTTTGAGGGAGTTTGGAAAAAAGTCTGCATTATTCAGTCATTGAGATATAAACACAAGTCATTCAGTGCACTGTAGATCTCTTTACAGTGGTGGTGATAGGAACCAGGGATCTCAAAGTTTATAACTCATATTTATTACAGCAAATCTCGTTTTATGCATAATGCTCATACTAAGAAAATAGGGGGCTATTTTGCCTTATTACATGTTGCTTGTTCCTTTGTGTCATGTGAGAGAGCTTCCTTAAGTTTCTCTAGAATAGAGTATTTCACCACTCTGAATGACTTTTTTGCATCTTTGGTTCCTTGCTAATGTCAAAGCCTTTTATTCAAACAACATTGATTGTTGAGTAAACATTTAAAAAACAATTGATAACTACACCATTACTCCATTTTCCAATTTTCAAAAATGTGTCAACAAAGACCAATTGATAGTAAGGAGTACAAGAGGAGACCCCTAGAATAAGGGATCTGTGTGTATTTGATGAAAAAAGTCCTACCAAAAAATTCTCAAGGATTGGAGACAGAATTGATAATCCTAAAAATGAACAAACCGAAAGTCCAAAAATGTATCAGCTGTCGTAAGTGTTGTGACTCGAGAATGATCTGAAAGGTTTGTGTCTCCTGTATCAGGCACTGGCCCAGTACAGTGTGTATTATTTTGTTCCGTGGAACAGGGAGTCGGGCCCTAACCTTGGTCCTGTGCCCAGGACTGTTGCGCTTACAATCACAACTTTGCGTCACAAGCTGCCTTGGCAGCTTACCCTGACGTTTTCCAAGTTACTCTTACAGTACTTAACCAGAATGTTTGTGCAAGGGTGCCAGAACAAACCTTATCATGAAATAACTCAACACTGATGACTTTTTGCATTGCAAAGTGTCAGAGTTTATGGCTTGAAAATTTTTGCTTTGACAGACAGCTTCTTCAATCCTGCAAAACTGCAAGGGTCTGTTTGTTAAACCAGGCTGCAATTTCTTGTTTACATATTGTAGTTTGTAACTACTTCATAAATCTTATAATTAAAACCCTTTAAAATGTACCTCCTGGGGGTTGTCTCCCAAACACTCTTCACTACAATTCTTTACAATAACACATTGTGCATTGCTTTCCATGCAGGAACTGAATAATAAGCTGTAAGATGAGAACATGAGTGTTTAAAAGTTTAAAGGATAATTTGACCCAAGAAGGCGGTGCGAGCAGTGTCGGTGCTTTTTGTCTATTTATTGTTTGTATATTGTTTGCATTGTTTATTGCTTGTCTGTTCTTTACTGTCTGTTGTAACTTGCACTCTATTAACTGTTGAATGTTGCTGCATGGTGCGCTGTGGTACATGGAGAAATGTCGTATCATCTCACTATGTACGTATACTCAGCTGCAGGTGATAATAAAGTAACCTTGAACCTATAAGAACAATAAGCCCACAGTTTAACTTATTATAATTCCCAGGCTAACTGGGAGAACATGACATGCCACTATACCCGTTATGCCAAAAGATCAGCCTTGATGTGCAACCTAGGCGAGTTTATGTAATTTACTGGCATGCTTCTGAGTTCCAGGCCTGCACTGTATTGCATTAGGTTGCTTAATATTGCAGTTCTAACTGCCCGTAACCTGATTACTCCATTTGTCAGAGATCTGATTGCAAGTGCTTTGAGCACTGGTTTACTTTTTTGCTGTTTCACTGTGCTCCATGTTTCAGCTAATCAATAAATTGTGTTCTGGTGACACAGAGATGGATAAATGCGCTGGGGATGGAATGATTTGCCAGTACACAGTGTATTGTGTGTTTGTGTGTTTGTGTGTGTGTGTGTGGGTGGGTGGGTGACTGTGGTGAAAGGGGGGCTTGTTGAGGGAGATTTCCAGATTGTACTGGAAATCATGTGACACTTCAAGTGGACCATCACTTCCTAGTTCTTCCCCTGGCTCCTCCCTTTGGCCTTATATGGTCATGCAGAGGGGCTCACATGTTCCGTCACTGGAAGAACCACGCGCTTCTCTCTCTCTTTCATATACACACACTCTCCCTCCCTCCTCTTTCCCGCTCTCTTTCTCTCTTTCCCTTCTCTTTCCCGCTCTCTCTCCCTCCTCTCCTTCTCTCTCTCATTTCCTCTTTGCTCACTCTCATTTCTTGCATTCTCTCTCTCTGTCTGTCTCTCTCTCTCTCTCTCTCTCTCTCTCTCTCTCTTTCCCGCTCTCTCTCCCACCTTGGCTGTTTTTGTGCTCTGGACCACTTGGCTGTCCACTAATGCCCTCTATTATACAACCACTAGCATGTTTTCAAGGAAGGCTCCAGCACAAGTCAGGCAGTCTGGTTATCTTTTGTTTCTGTTTTCTTTTCCTTGTTTCACTGAAGCTGATCAGTCACCCTGAATCCCACATGCACACTGACTGATAACAGTTCACACACTCTGCGCTGAGAACTCTACCCTGAAAACTCAACACGCAACCAGTGAATGTGTGTTTTCTCCTTTTATTGCCCTTTGAAGGCAATTTGACATTTGCTGAGAGTGGGAGTTAATTTGTTATGATTTCTACTGAGTGCTCATATCTAAGTTTCTATTCATAGAAAATGCACATTGCTGGTAAATCCTTGCGGTCATTTCACCATGTTTGCGCTTGCTATAAATAGTAGCCTGTGATCAGAAAGCAAGGCCAGATTGACTTTTGCTGACCCAGTTCAAGTGCACTTGACTTTGATAAAGTTTAGCTGTAGTTTTGCAGGTGTTCTCTCTTATGCAAATGGATTTCCTGGATAAAAGCGGCAGAGACCTTTGAAAGCCCACACCCCGTTCACATGCACGCATGCATCCCGCACATTCTCTTTCATCAAGCTGAACTTTCTCATTCAAATAAGAAACGGGAAGAGGAGGTCACCTTAATGCTTTATCTGTGTCACAGAGTTTGTTTGCTTTTTGTTTTTGTTTTTTGTAGTCATGCAGTGCACTCTCGACGGCACTCTCAGGTCACAGGTACAAGCAGTGATCGTCCAGTATAGAAATCTTTCAACACCTTTAATGTTTCACAGGAACCAGGCACTGGTTTTGTAAGCTTAGCCAATCTTTGTGGCTAAAATAGATCTGTGGATGATTCAGCCACTTGCAGCACACAAGAGCCTGGAGAGAAAGGGCTCTGGTTGAAACGGAAGATTCTGGGCGAACTGGCAGGAGGCCTAAATGTGTAGCACCTGCAGAGCAGCATGACAGTGAGAATGAGCTGGCCTTTCTCTGCTGTTGCTTCTGTTCCCACACACACACACACACACACTCACACACACACGCGCACACACACACACAAACACACACACACAAATACACACACATTTATGCACTCCTCTGCACTCTTACGCTTGCTGTGCTGAGCATCTAGAAGCTGAAAAAAGCCTAATTTCTAGATAATTCAAATATGTGTCTGCAGATTAACCAATGCACATCAGCATCTTAAAGGAAAGACAATGAGAATTTAATCCATGAGGACATAGTATGAGCAGATAAGGAGCTTATATTGTGAGACAGGTGTAAAACACATGTTACGGAGTAGTTTTACATTAAACCCATGCATGACTCAACCAACATCAGCTGATTACAGTCCATAGGAGAGAGATGACAGTTCTGCTGAGACTGGCAATCTTATCAGAAGGGTAGAGTAACAGGGGCATGCAGGTGAAGCTTTTCTGGCACAGCAGTAGAAGTTAAAGGTACAAGCATATTGCTCCATGGTGGCCTAACTCTTCGAACAACAGGCGAGCAGGAACGTCTGTTCAAGGTCAATCTGGCACCAGCATCAAATATATGACACTTCATTCTTTAAACTGGAGGCTAATTTAGATTTTAATCTTCACTCCTGATTCACTAACTGTTTAATGTGTTTTAAAGGTGACAAAAATGTGACATCTGAACATTTTAAGCATGCACCATATCTACATCACAAGATTTGTTCTCAAGCTTCGTGAACAAACAAAGGGCACTATTAAAAGAATACTTTCACTTTTAAACATGTTATGAAATCTGAGTGCAATGATGTTTTATTCATGAGGGCTAAGAAAATGTATGAATATAAACAAGGCCTTAGCTTGAAAGGGTAATAAAGTAAACCACACAACATTTTTATGCTACTGAGCTGTCAGCAGCTGATTGGAAAACATACTTTGGAAATTTAACCTCAGATCAGTCCCAGTTACTAATAGAAGAGTTTATAAGCGGCCATTTAATAGGTGTGCTTGCAGAAGTGGTTGCTCTGTGTATAGGCATGCTCTGCCCGTGCATGTATTTGTATGCAAATACCCGACCCCGGGGAAAGGTTTTCCGTAGACAGGATTCCCTGAAACTCTTCCCTGAAGGAAGTGATTTGTTTAAGTACTTCGAGTGAAACCATGTCTAAGTCTAAACAAATTAGGGGTCATACCTGCAGCCCTGTTTGAGTCAAATGAAGACAAATGAAAGGTCAAATGCTTGTTGTGAGATGCAGCTGTTTGACAGTATGCAGATCACACAAAGGCTCTGTAGACTTACTGATCCAAACACTCAACAGCGCCCTGGTAGGAACCTGTGCTGTGTTATAATGATAATGAATAACGTTTACATTGGATTTCACAGATATAAACACACTCTTTCGGTTTTCTTTTTTCATGTCAAGCAGCAAAACTGTACACAGCGATATATTTTCAGCAAATTCACACCATTAGAAACTATTTTCACTTCTGAATGATTTTATATAAACACAAATGAGTGAGCTTATAACCCTATTGCAGTCTCATCCTATTGTTGAGAATGCATTTATCTTCTTCAGTGAGCTGAAAACTTATTTAAAACATTATTATTAAAATGCACCATGCTTTTGTTACCTCCGTTTCTAGAGGTTAAGCGATTTTGGGAGCGAATATTTCCGCAGCGCGTCAGAGATAATGAATTCAGTTCAGTACTGCAGGCCTTCAAGGTGTGCCAAGACTTGTTCTAAAACTGCTGGTCATGCTGTGTAATGCTGCCTCAACATGTTTAGGTGAGGATTCACAGAAACAGATATGTACAAGCTCAGAAGTGGCAAGAGTAATAGCCTGATGCAGCTGCAGTATGTGCACACAATGTGCTTGAATTTAATGTCTAATTTAAAGCACATGAACTGTGTGAAACTCTGCCTTCTCGCTTGTGAGGCACAGAGAGTCGGGTAACAAAGGGAAGTTCTATCTGACAAGAACACACTGTTTTTCCCAGTATGCGGTTTGTAGGGAGATGAGGGAGGATGCCACCCCCCTTGTTAACCTACCACCGCACTATATACTCTATAGAGTAGTGTGACCATTGGGCCAATTCCCCCGTAAAGAAAAAGAACAAACCACCAACTTGTTATTTCATTCTGGCTAGGAAAACAGAGTCGAAAACTTCGTATGAATTGTGTTAAGCAAATTCAATGCATTACTTTTCTTCAGCACACCCTAATGTTGCAATGAAGACAAAAGCTACCATTGTGCATTTTGTGTTTTTTCTTTTCATTCCTTTTTTTGTCTTTTTTCTCTCTTTTTCAAACGTGCAGTTTCTGCCTGCAGGCCACAATCTCCTTCTCTCTGCTGAACCAGCTCAACTTGCCACTCCTGCTGCCTTCCCAGAGGAACTGGTTCCTGCTTCCAAACTTCTATCCATGGGAGAGTGCTGTGTCGCACCCTGCGAGGCGCTGCATAGTTAAATGATGTGTGGGAGGCGTCTGCATTCCTGCTGTAACTGCTGAAACAAACAGTTCGTTTACAGCTGCGTCTTTTTCTGAATGGTTTCGGTGCAGTTTACTCTCCACAATTGCATCATATTCTGAAATAAATGGTGCTGTTAATTTACAAGATGCATATGCATCATCTGCACATGCATTTCAGCTAAATGCTGCCTGTCAGTTTACTTCATTTGGTGTTAATGTTACATTTTATTTGTGTGCAATTAATATTAATATTTAAATCATGTAGTGCACTTTGTTTTCCTCTGTAGTATTTTTCATCATTGTTTTTATTGTTACTCTTGCATGAAAATCATAGCCTGTGGGAGATTCTTAGGCTGTTTTCATGCTTTTCTGAACACTTGGGCCAAAGTGTGCGTCCAGGACTGATTCTGGGCTTATTTGGGGGAGAGCCTTATAACTGTAGGTTTGTGTTCGCACAGGAGAATTTCTTCTGAACCATGGATCAACACATCATCTTTGTCCATGCAAACAAAGAGATGTTCTCACTTGGGACCACAAATGGATTTTCATTGTAAGCTCAGCACAAGTGCTTGCATCACTTTCTGTCCCCTTTTCTGCCAAAATAACATGACAAAACGAGCCAATCACACTGCTTGATGTGCATTTGGTATGCACCAGACCACTGCTTTCCAGAGTGGTCCACTCCTGGAAGTGAAAACAGCTTCCACATTCAGACAGATGTTCAGAACATTCAGAGGAAACAGGCCCCAGTCGGGAAAACAATAAATAATTACCCCTTAAACTGCAAGCTTTTTTAACCATTAATCTTAAAACTAATATTAACTGCTATAAAACATTATTAAATGTGTATGAACACATACAGGCCCATAGGATTTCAGGGGTTCGTTAAAAATAAGGTCACAACCAGGATAACTTTGCTACTGGTCTGAGGTCTGCTGGTGGTGAAACATCCTTTAAGCAACCTCAGATCTGTTCTAAACAGAAATTCTACATATATATCTGTTATCTACATATAACAGAACTATGCTTTATACGCTGATATACCATAGGTGTGTATTAAGATGCTGGTTTTTCCTGTAGCATGTGTGCATTTTGCCTGTGTGACTTTGCATGTATCTCTGTGTAAATCTCTAAATCAATACAATAATACAATACTGGTAATAATAAAATCACTGTCAGAGCTTCTGAGTGGACTAAAGCATATTTATCAACAGGATGTGCTGTTGAGAATGCTAAAGGCTTAAGGTTGGCAGCACAGAGAATGTGACTAGAACTGAAGAGGACCAGCAAGACTCAGTGGGGCATGAAGTATGCTAAACCCTCGGAGAATGAAGAGCAGGAAGAGGGCTGGTTAACAGGCATTAAAGGCAGGGAAGTATGGATGAGATGGCATCCTGTCACACAGGAAGCAACTGCCTACAAACCACAGTGCAGAGAGATTATAGCACTCAGGGTTGGGTTCATACCCTCAGTTCTTTTCAGTGAAATGAATTCTTGGAATTGTGTGCTCACTAAACAAATGATTCCTTTGAATTTGCTTGATTCAAAAGGGCATAGTTCAAGTTCATTGTCATTCTACATTATACATGAGCATGTAGCTTAACAGGCCTAACTGAGAGCTGTTTTCATGTCTAGGCCACTATTTAAAAAGGGTTTCATTTTTGCAAAACAATGCAATTAATTAGGTGAACTCTTCATCACATTGCAAATGTTTGTGCAGCTCCCAACAACTTGTTTCACTAGAAAACAAAAATGTATGAAATGGCCTTTAATGCATTTTGGTAGCAAAACATTTGTATTAACATTTGTGAATAAAATTGAACACAATTGAAGACTATTTCAGGTTATATGATATGTTATTTTACTTACATTTGACAGCAGCTGTGTAGTATTTATTTAATTCAAAAAATTCAAATGCATTTCTTCTTCAAAATAAATGTACCCAAAATAGGTTTCCAAGGAGCGATGCCTTAAAAGAATCACCTTTGGTTCCATGAAGAACCTTTCAGTGGAATGCAAAGTATGGAATGGAGTTTGAAAACGCAACTAAAAGAAATTTTTGGTAACTCAAACATGGCTTCGCTCCAGAGAAGCCTTCAGGGCACCATTATTATTAAGAGTATACTTTTTGCAATACTGGAAAATGTCAGATTTCAGTTCAACCTCGTGATTGGCAGCAGGACTGTCAGGAATTGAATTCACTCCAGTGCTGAGACATTTCTCTAGTTCTACTCAGTGAGCAAAAACTGAAACCATAGTTTCAGGCCAAGTATATCTTATTATGATTACTATTATTCATGAATGGGTTTCTGTCATGTTTTCTGTTCCTGTTTCAGCTGAGTTTCGGCTGCTTCTGCACTCTCCCAAGGTTGAGAAATCTCACATTAATTCACCACCCTCACATTTCCTTTGCAGTCGGTGAGAAAAAACGTTGCGAGATGTGGGAACATCTGGGCTTGGCTGTGGGAGAATGGTGAATGAAAGTTGAGGCCCTATGTAAAACCTACAGATTTCTGGGACCTTTCCTGGTGTGTTTGTGTAAAAGACATGCCTCTCAGCTCTTTGTGTGTTCTTTTCCCAGATCTCCACACAGCCTCCGGGATTGCTCAGCCTGATTTTTGTGTGAAGTGTGTGGGAGCTGGCCCCATGCCCAGTATCACATGACAACGAGCTGAGAAAGAGAGTGGAGAGTGAAGAACAAAGGGAGGGGCTTGGGAACATTTCTGTGTCCCTAGGAGCTGTTTCTGGATCAGTTTTGGAAGCAGCTTTTTGTGAGTGATGTGCACCATTTCTGGACATAACAATGCAGGACTCATGAACAAACTGCTCTTTTAAAATTCTTTAAAAAAAAAAGGATTGTGATTCACTTTGCTATGTTTGTGCTTTCTGCAAATAAAAAGAGAGGAGATGGGAACAAACCTGACCTGGTTCGCAAATCAATGAGCCACTGATTCAATTCAATGGAACGGACAATTTGAAAGAATTGGTTTGGTAAACTGAAACAGAAACTGAGAAGTTCAAGAGTTGCATGATCTACAAAATAGATCTAGAAAATACCTGTTTGCCAGATCATTATTACCTTTTAGTTTGTGCTTTACTGTGCATTAGATGATTTTAATCTGTTCTTGGTCTGTCTCACAATATCAATCTGTATTTCTAGAAGCAAGTGGTCCACTGAAGGGTGGAGAAGAAACACAATCTGCCTTCCACAGATCCAATCGTTAACTCATTATAGATGCTCTACTCTGATGCATAATACGGCTGATGTCAACAGTGTATTTTGCTTAGTAAGTGAGGCAATGACTCATCTTACAAATGATGAAGTCAGTTATACAAAGCCATCATGAAATTTAATAAACAGTTGAAGCTCACTGAAAAAGTTCTGAAGTTCAGCTCTAAATTTTAAATGTTCACACTGGCATATCATATTGGTATTTGTAAGTAAACAGGGTGATCGTTTATTTAAATTTGATGAACAGTTATTGTTGTGCATATAATCCTTTTGGAAGTCAAAAGCCTCCCAGTGTTTGGTAGTATCAGGTGATTAGGGGAGTACTAGCCAGTGATTAGAATAGGACATGATTAAATTGGGAAAGAAATTAAGATAAGATAAGATAACTCTTTATTAGTCCCACTGGTGGGATCTTTGCAAAACTGAGTAAAAAAATAAATTTGAGACCCCCTTTTGAAACTGATGAGAGTGAAACTATTTATTATGCTTGATAAATGCTAACAGGCAGTGATGTTTATTATCTGCAGCTCAGAAGAGATAACCATGTCACACGTGAACATGCGTTCCTATGCATGTGCATGAAATGAAACGCATGCTTTCCAGCAGCAGCCTCTGTGTGGATCAGATAAAATATGGGCATGATGGCAAACCTCAGAGACTAACATAATGTAAAAACAAGACAGCGATTATCTAGTCACTCAGTCAAGGTTTCATTTTAAATCTGGACTAATACAAGATGGAAAGCAATGGACTGAACATTTTAAATGTTGATCAGCTGGACCTACTGGAAAATATGGATGCACAGCCAAAGTGAAAAAATGTACACCAATAGCTGGGCTAGTGGTTAGGGAGTTGAAGGTTGAAGGTTCATTTCACAGAACTGCTAGTGGCACCACTGAGGTACTTTTGAGCAAGGTACCGTCTCCATACACTGCTCCCTAGGCCCTGCGTTGCTTCACTTGGTGAATGGGTTGAATGCAGAGAAAGAATTTCATGCTGTTCACACTGTGTGCTGTGGTGTGTTCACGTATTACAAAGATGGACACCCACAAAGCCACCCCTAGAAACTCTAGCAAGATCAATAGAGAAACTCATAAAGAAAGCTGCTTCTGTTTTGGGAGTCCACCAGGACTCTTTTGAAATAACGGTCCAAAACAACACTAAAGAAAATTTCAGGCCATATTGGATGATGCGTCTTGCCTGCTGCATCACACACTAGACAAACAGAGCAGCACCTTCAGTACAGACATCGCAGTAGTACCTGAGGTCATTCCTCTCATCCACCATCAGACTCTGGCGACCTGACTCCATCAGAATCTGTAACCTGACATCACACATCTTGCACATTATGTATAGTTTATGCATAGTATAGTTTAGTGTATAATGCTGTATTGTTTGTAATTATTGTAACAATACTGAGTACTGTTGTGTATGCTACTCTATCAATCAATCAATCTCTCTATCTATCTATCTGTCTATCTATCTGTTTATTTAATTTTTATTTAATTTAGTAACCCTTATAGTCACGTGCGAACACACCACAGCACAATGTGAACAATGTGAAATTCTTTCTCTGCATGTTAACCCATTCACCAAGTGAAACAATGGGCTGCCGCCAACAAGGGGCGCCCGGGGAGTAGGGTGTGGGGACGGTACCTTGCTCAAGGGTACCTCAGTGGTGACACTAGCAGTTGGGATTTGAACCCACCTTTTGATTGCAGGACCAACGCCCTAACCACTAGGCAATCCAGCTGCCCTATTGAGTATACTGTTGTGCATGCTACTGTATCTATCCATCTATCTATCCATCTATCTATCTATCTATCTATCTATCTGTCTATTCATCCATCCATCAATCCATCCATCCATCCATCTTTCTGCAAAGGGAATCATTTGGAATGGGCCTAAAAGTCTACTTATTCTTAGACAGACAGATGGAGCAAACTGTTTGAAAGGACTGTAGTGGGAAATGGAAATGGTTTTCATGGCTCACAGGGCAAGGCAACACTAACGTCCTGTTTCAAGTGGCTTGATACAGTTCAGAAGATTTCTAGTGGTTCATACAGGTCAGAAGATTTTTAGCAGGTCATCTTTCTATAACCCTCTCCTTCTTGCCTTAAAAAAGCATACTGTTTTGTTCCTATTTTTTCCTGTGCAGCTTTGCGGTACTCCAGAAGGCACATGCAGCAGATAGAGTGAGCTTATTCTTTCATCGCCTTTGTGTACTAGGACAACTTGACCCTGCCAATTCAAATAAAGAGAAGTGCAGGCTAGTCTCATTAAAAAAAGGAATCTAGCATGAATGCCAATGTTTTGCACTTTTGAAACATTGCTTTCATTTTAATTATTTGTTTGTGTTATATGTTGAATGTGCGACTATTTTTTTAAGTGTTATATGTTGAATGTGCGACTCTGAAAAGTGTCCCCCCTGTGATGTGATTCACTTCTTCTTGCTCTCTTTATCCCTTTGCAAAAGGGACTTAGCAAGGATCTTGTCTGTGTTAAATAGGCTTAGACACTTTCTTGTCCTCGCACCACTCCAAGAAAAAGGCTGCTGATCTAAGATCAGACTGACCCCTTTTATTCAAACCTTTGAATGAGGATCCTAAGAAGTAAACTGATTCTGGAACATCACAGCTTCCTGCTGTATATGTGCATTAGAAATGCTGAGAGTCTTCTGACCTGAATGTTTTGCAAGGACTATTTATGCCATTTGGATCAAAAACATAGTGGAACCTTCAAATCAAATCTGATGATTTTGTTTTTAACACTCTGGGAAGTCTGGGATTCCTCCAATAGTGAATGATTATTTTTTTCATTTTTCTTTTGTACACTGCAAATAAAGACATGCACACAACATAGACTCACATTTATTTACAGCCTTTCATTTACAGCCTTTATTTTCTGTAACATGCATATAGTAAGCGTGTTGCCAGGTGTATAATTTTTTTATGCCATTTCTGTGGATCGCCTCCATGAAAACAACTTATGGCTGATCTGTGTGATATTTGACACCCAGAAAATCAATGAAAATTTTCAATGAAAACTTTCATGAGGCGCCACCATCCATGAGCTTTGGCCTCAGTGTGATATATATATGTTTATGTTCAAAACTTAACATGCTGTTTTTGGCTGTAAAATTAGACTCCGGTCTAATTTGCTATTTTTGTTGCTCATATCGATCATTTGTATAATATGCAAATGAGTATCTAACTAATTAATGAAACCCTGCATTGTGCTGTGAGTATCTGACACAATACTAATAATAAAAGTTTGAAATGCATGGAATGTTTTTCAATAATTCCTACTTTGAACTCAAATTTGGTCCAACAGTTTGGTTACTGTTTGAACAATTGTCTGATGATTGAAGTTTTAATGAAAACATTGAATAAAGAAGGATTTGTACTAGCAATCTAAGACTTTTCTGTTCAGAAACATCCATTTCAAATCTCATTTCACTACACTTGTTCATTCATCTGTTCGGAGATGACATCACTACATTAACATAAGTTAGGTTATGAATCCTTTATCTTTCTTTTATTTGGAGATATTGGGTTTTGTGACAACAGTGAGAGTATCAGAATATTTTACGTAGTACTACTGAAAATCATTTGACCCACATAAAAAAGAAGACATCAGACCACAGCCTTGGTGGCCCCCTTCCACTCCCTGGCCGATGGCAAGGAATATTTTTGGGCTTTTCCAGACAGTGGTAGTCTCCCTCCTCTCTCCCTCACACACACACACACACACACACACACACACACACACACACACACACACACATTTTCACTGTTTTTCCAGACTAACTCATCTTTTTCAGACTTCACAATGGCATTCAAAAAAATTCACTCCACAACCGCACGTGATAGCCACATAAGTGTGTGTGTGTGTGTGTGTGTGTGTGAGAGAGAGAGAGAGAGAGTGTGTGTGTGTGAGTGTGTATGTTGGGTGGGTGGTAGTATGAGAATGTCCTGGCTCAACCCAGGACTCTCAGCCGCCCAGGAATTCAAAAGCTCACCACAGGCAATCCTGCTCTGCAGCTATTAATAATCTCTACATAAGCGCCACTGTTTAATGTAGCAATGCTTTGTGTCAAAAATAGCCTCTATAATTTTTATTCATGGTCAGCCTTCATGTGGCTCAAAAGACCTAATTTCACCATTAAAACTCCTTTCTTTTTGTATATTTTAGTGTGCATGCCTGTGCTTTATATAGGCTACTGTGTGCATGACTGTAAATAGAAGTGAAATGCAAATGTCAAACATGGTGTGCAATAAAGTTAATCTAATAAAAAATGGATGACTGGGATGATTCTGTGCATGCATAATTATTCAAAAGTGAATGCAGAGAAGATCACATGACTGCATGGTCTGTGTGTGAACTCCACATTAGGTCCTATCACCCTGACTCAGAATGCTATTTGATCACATGACCCTTCATAGTCATGTGAGCATCTCATGCTCATCACAGGTTCCAAAAAAATGCAGAAAATTTGGCAATGTGGAACATCGGCAAATGATCTGTCGTACTCCTAAGCTTTTTCTGTCGTACACATATTTACAGTTATGTTCATTACAGTGACAGGAAGCACACAAGCAGACTGGAAAAACAGAAAAAATGGCTCTGAGACCATAAGGGGATAATTTAAAGAAATGGGAAAAATATTTGAAACTTAATTTGACTACTGAAGTTTGCTGCAAGGCCAGAGCTGCAAAGCTAATGTAGCTAGCAAATGTGTTACTGACAGACATGGAAAATACCGAAGTAGGTAAGATTTGTACTTTACACAAGTTTTACTGAAACTGAATATCTGTATTTTTACTCTCAGAGAAGAGATTCTTTTATTCTTACCAGTCAGCCCTTGTGCTTACAATCTGAATGTAGGCAAGCAAGTAAGTCAACCTTTATGTTTCTTATTGTGTTTAAATGTTTACAGTTGTGGAAGTTGTAAGATATTTGTAGATATCAAGAAAGCCGCAATTGTTCTGTCCAGATTAATCACGGCATGGCTGAGGTGTGAACTGTTTTTACAGCGCTTCTCTTCCCTCCCCTTTCACTCCTCATTCCTCACTAGCAGCTCAACGGAATCAGAGAGAGACAACAGTTCGTTTAATTACAGGGAAAATATTGTATTTTAGTATAAATATATCAGCAGACCTAGGGACCACTAGGGGGCTTGCAAAACTAGCAACTTGTTGAGATGCAGACACAGTGTCCTGAGTGCTTGGTTAAACTGGCATTCCTAATTAATCATAAACTTGGCCTTGAAACACAATCTCAGACTTGCTTATGGACAAAAGCACAGACAAAAAAAATGCCTATTATTTAGTCAACATAGTACTGAGGCGAGAGTATGATGCTGCACTCAGTTTGCATG
The DNA here is from genome assembly GCA_037974365.1 of Hydrocynus forskahlii. Classification (NCBI taxonomy): domain Eukaryota; kingdom Metazoa; phylum Chordata; class Actinopteri; order Characiformes; family Alestidae; genus Hydrocynus; species Hydrocynus forskahlii. The sequence continues at coordinate 14,870,369 of JBBPCX010000038.1, read as the reverse complement.
ATGCTAACTGGTGAGATATAAGCTTCCATTACGTGTGAGCTACATTAGTCTCCCACCTTCAGTGATAAATTCAGAAACCAAATGTGTCTTGGTTTGACACCTGGAGTAAGGGCACTGTTGTTGAAGTTTTTATTGTCAGACTTATCAAATAAGATAAGCACAACCATGTCGGGCTGGCGGCACTGTTGTGGCAAAACAAGTTGTAATGGACGATGTAGATCGTGTTTTTCCTTTTGAAGCTCTGTGTGTTCATTTCTCCCACAGCTGACGACTTGGAGAGATGCTTGTCTTTGTTTGTCTGTTGATATGCTCAGACGAGGCATGCCATCATGTTGTGGGTAAACATTAGTGTGTGAGAGTCGTCGAGAACTCACTAAAGGGTGACTGACTCACCTCAAGCAACTTGAGTGGCTCACACACATGCATGCACACACAGACACACACACACACATACACACACATGTACATCCATAAGCACATGTGCGTGCGCGCACACACACATACACATGCACAAACACAGTGTAATCTTGATTATTTGTTGCCAATGAATGTAATCCTGCTCATTATGGGATTTCTGTAAAATGATTCAATCCGTTTCTACATATTTTGTTTGCTTTAAGTATTTTATCATGCAAAATGACCTTACTGCACCTGATTAACACTGCAGCAGTAGAAAAAGGGGTTGTTTCAAGGATTAAACTACAATAGTTTCTCTTGATTAGATCACCTAATAATAGTAATGTCTAGAAATAGATGAAATTATTTCAAAATACTCTTACTATCTCTTAAAGAGAATATATACATTGCCTAGCTTTCACTCACTATTACTTTTTGAAAGTTGTACACACACACACACACACACACACACACCTCAGCCATGCTACCTCATCCATCCCTCGCTTACCCATGCTCACTCTATCGCTCTCCTCCTATCTGATTAGCTGCTGCAGCCTCTCGGCATACTGCTGCTACCCAATCAGAGAGGAGCTTGTGTTGTAATGAGCTCATGCACTTACTCACCCATCACATGAGCTCATCTGTCGCCCTTACACCCCCCCCCCCCACACAAACACACACATACACTCTTATTGCTTTTGCATTTCTCTCTCTCTCTGCATTTCCAACACAGGAGCCCATCTTTTCCGGGAAGCCGGGAGTAGAACGGGAGCTGTTTGTGTGTGTGTGTGTGTGTGTGTGTGTGTGTGTGTGTGTGTGTGCTCTCTCTGTTTCCCCGTGTGGTGTGATGTCAGACTACATTTTGTGCAGCTGATCTCACTGCTGGAAAAACCAGTGGCAATGTGCCAGCAGTGCTCAGAACTGAGGGAGGGGACCAATTATTAACCTCCTAAACTCTGTGGTTATAGTTCAGTTTCTTATCTTACGGCTTTTGCTCCAGTAATACATCTATATATAAAAATGACCTATAGCTGAAGACAGCATTCTATAACTAGTGACACGAAGCCACTTGGCCTTCATACTCCCTGTACAGGTATTTCCTCAGTAAAATATTTGTGTGATGGCTTATTGTAAACACTTTTTTATTTTAGTTTGTCTAAAATGTATGTCGACGTTAACTTGTGAAAAGTGTCTGACATTAACGTTTAGCGTTCATCAAAAAACAAATATTCAGCAGCTAAGCTAGCAAGCCAATTTTCTCTGCAAATATTACCCCAAGCAAAATAAATCAATTGCTATAATGTAGCAACTAATACAGTAACTAATGCATTTTGGTCACAGGTCACAGTATATTATTAATACAGTTATTCACTGACTAGGTTTACCTCATCACTACCATGCTGGAGGGCAGACATGTGCCTCTTTTGATTTACGTGTAGTCACTGCATCTTGTCAAACTGCTTCTAATACAACATCACTGAATAGATGCCTGTAGTAGCTAGCCTTGTGCTGAGTCATAGGGAGATACCGAAGTCCATACTAAGGCCAGTTATACTCTCCTGGACCCCTGACACATGATGGATGTGAAATCATTAAGGATCGCAACCTCTTAATGATAAGGCCAATGTACAGACTGTTGCAGCACTGCATACTGCAATGACATACATACAAAGCAAGTCTGATGTTGTCTGCAGAAGACAAAAATAGCTTCTGTTACCTGTCTTAAATAAATAAAACTGCTTTTAAAAGTAGTCAGAGATCAGTGTGATGTTAGTGGGCAATTCTTCCTGGGAGTATGTGCCACTGAAGTAAATAGGTCCCATAAGCTAACCCTTAGGTTTACTATCCGGCTATTCATATTATGACTTATTATTCAAAAACTTCTACAGAATGTCCAGAACCTACTATGTTGTTATGTTGTTATCAGAGTGAGGAAGAGAAGTGTGGGCTTAAGTACAGGCTCTGAGGGTTCAAGGGTTAAGTGCTGAGAGCAAGTAAAGGGGAGGCGCTAAGTGCTGGCAGTGTGTCTTTCATAAAGGGGACTTCAGCCCACCTCCTAAACTGACTTCATTGTCTTTGCTCATGCGCATTTGGCTCAGCAGCCTGCTATTGTCTGTCATTCTTCCCTCAAAAGAAATCCTTGTTATCCTTTTATGGTCAGTGTCGGCACAGACTTTTACAAAGTAGTTTCAAACATAGCCCCTGACCACCTTTTAGAAGGGGGCTTCCCTCTGAATCCTGAGGCCTTTATTGTGGTTTCAGCGGTCGTCACAGGGAGAGAAACAACTGATGAGCAGCTAGCAGTGTGTCATCAGTGAGAGGGAGGGAGGTCAATGGCAAGGTTGGACAGCCGCTGGTCATGAGAGGCTGAGTAATAGGATGACCTAATGAAAAAGAGAAACCCTTGACAGGTCTGTTTGTGCACTCCAGATGGACTTCACTTGCCCTAACTTGCCAGCTTTAAGGCCTTGCAGTGAGCAAAACTAATTGCATACAGTTATCTATGGCTGACAACAGCTTGTCTGTAATGGAGTAGTCCAGTACCCATAATTCATCCGCCCAGCATTAATATTGATAATAATGATTTGGTATTCTAAGATAATATCATAAATATTTTTTTATGAATCAATAATCATGCATTCATTTTACTTGTACCTGCATAATGCAGTTCTGAGTAGTAAAATGATTCATCCAAGTATTTATATCTACAACTTGTCAGTTAACCATGGATGGACTTTTCTAACAACTGTTAAGAGACCCTATTATATCACATGAAAAGACAATTGATTCCCTAATGAAGTTTGACAAACCATTAAAACTTCTGCATATTTACTTGTAATATTAGCGATTAGTTTGTTATATTTTGCAATTTTGCAGAAGCTGGACATCCCTGATGTGTTCAACACATCATAATATATCATATCTTAACATGTCATGTCATATCATACATCACATCATATCATATCATATATCATTATATCATGTATCAAAAATCATTTCACATCATATATCATACATCATTTATCATATATCATGTAATATCACAATATATCATTGCTAAACATTCAATTTTGGAGTGTGAACACCTTACACCTTAAACACTATTTTGTAACTAACATCCATGACAGAAGCGGTCAGAAACTGGCTTCAGATGAATGGCTTGAATTATAGGCGACTGTGCATGACAACAGACAGACTACAGTCTTAAACTATACACCAGCAAAGTAGACCTAAAGGTAGGTGTTTCTAATAAAGTGGCAAGTTTATTAATGGAGTGAATGGGAAAAAATATACATAACCCACTCATAATGCAGCTAGTCAGTTAAAGTATATTGATAAATGTTTGCTTCTGTAGTTTTGCCCTGGAAAACAGTGATGCTTATGGCATACTTTTGACTTGTGGAGGATATTTTGTAACTGTATTTATTCTCCTTCTAATCTATTTCTTTAATACAGAATCATTTGGCTGTTCAGGAAAGTGAGAGACTTCTTCATAAATGTCGTGTGAAAGTCTTTTGTCTTTTCTAATGTCCTCTTTCTCCGAATTGCACTGAAAGACTATTGGTGTTGAGTGCTGCTTCCTGTACACACTCTAACTGGATGTGGAGAGCCACATGTCGCCACATGCGTGTGACAGGAAGCACGAGTACATTGTCATAAGAAAGGCATGCTGTTCAGAGGAGCATGGCAGCTTTAGAAAGGACAGCATGCATGCAAAAAAAAATACAATGTCATTATGATACTGCAAAACAGCCATGTGACAGATGCTTATCATCAGTTTTACACACTGTCTACAGGAATTAAGCAGCTATTATTAATCGTCTGGAGCCATTTTTTAAATAAAATATTCCAGTGTTTCTATTTATGTATTTAACCTTTATTTCACCACACAGACATTAGCATTCAGCGGTTAGTGCTTTGACACTTCACTTGCACTGTACCGTTAACCAGTTGCATCATCTTTAGAAAGCATAGTAAATTAATGAAATCAGAATTTCATTAGCAAGTTCCTCATTGGGCAGTGATGAGTTTGACAGCTGTTTCAAAGGTGTGAGGTTACACTTGAGGTTTGAGAACTTCCCCCACGTGACCACTGCAGAAATGTACAAGAATTATGCTTTCAGCTGATAATCCCTTTGTTGACAGACCTCAGTGCATTAGAAAAAACCATTATCTCACTGCCTCCTATATTTCCTTAGTAGGCACCACTGATTCAACCAGAAACCTTTTTCTTTTATTTTCCACAGGTGAGAACATCCAGTATGGAAAATCCTGCTTTTATCAGCTTCCATACTTTATCAACCATGCCTCTGTTTTCCACTGACTTTTTCCATTCAGCTTGTTCCTTATCTTTGGGGATTGATTTCCTAAGATTTCATCATACAAAAGGCCACTAGAGTGATTTGGCAAGTGAGTGTCGCACTCTTAATACTACTGGGGCCCAGACACATGCTCAACCAAAAGGAATAGCAAGACTGAGCATTTGCTCATGTCTGTAACTACAGGTCATCTTTGCATCCCATTCGAGAACTCTTTTGTCTGAAGATGTTCCCAGCCTTGGTGTAATTCCGGATGAGCAGTTTTCTTTCTCAGCTCATGTTGCAAAAATGACTCGGTCATGTTGGTTTCTCCTCTACAGCATCTGGAGAATTCAGTCCTTTCTCTCTAGGCTACTCAAGTACTTATTCAGTCTCTCGTCATCTCTGGACTTGATTACTGCAACCTGCTCCTGGCTGGCCTTCCCATGTGGAACCTCAGGCCATTGCAACTGATCCAGCATGCAGCAGCAGGTCTACACTCATGTCTGGATATATTCTCTTCACTCGCATCAGATTCAAAACTCTGATGTCTTCCTACAAAACCAAACACTTCCTACCTGTTGGCCAGATCTATTCCTAGAACCTTTCGAGTGTCTAATACAGCTCAGCTTGATTTGCTATCCGAAGTACTGATCCAGCACTTACTGAAATGTATTTGATTGCACATTTATTTATTGATGTCTTATCTGCTCTTATGCTATTAGCACTTGCCTAGCACAATGAGTCATAAGTCACAACCAGTGAGAAGCACTGTCAGCATTGCTATAATATGCCTGACAGGCCTATACATCAGAGTATAGTCCACCAACAATTCAAGATAACGAATGCAGATACAAATAGTCTACAGTAGATACAGTAACTCAGCAGTACAATTTTCATGACACCCCCCCCACCACATTCTTTACTTCCTTTCCAGAATATGAGCAACCCTAGATAAGAGTGTCTCCTAAATGCCATAAATGTAAATTTAAGAACATGTTCTTAATAACAACTCCTAGAAACTATAAGCATTTTCCATTGCAATCAGGCAAAAATGTGGTGACTTGCTCAAATCAGGGAATGGATACAAGAAAATTTTACTTAAACTAATGATTACCCTAACTGTTGATACGGGCATTTTAAGTTGGGTAGCTATCATGAACCAATTTGAAAGAAGAGGCGAGGCTATTTTTTTCAGCAGGAGGAAGGTCAGAGAACACAGTTTCAGAATGACAAAACTGTCAAAATGTCACATGCATGCCAACAAACTCTTTGGAAAGTATGTCTTTTCGCCACAAGCAAAAAAGTATAAGCTGATGAATTTCAAATGAACTGTGCATTAATTCCACCAGCATGGTTACATCTACTCCCAGACGTAGCTGTGTTAAACATTTTTATTCCCAAGGACAAATATTGTGCAATAATGATTGTGACACGTTAAAATCAGACACACTGAGATGCCAGCATGTTCACAGTTTAAGCCTTTAAACAAAGAAAAGAGGTGGGGGTAGGGTGGGTATATATTTTTGAAAGGTTGGAGCATCATACAAAACATTCCTTGATCTAAGCTAAACTAACATCAAGTCAGTGATGATAACCAAACACTATTCTGTCTTTTTCACCTGAATGGACTTAACCCAGCTGAGTGTTTTCTTCTTCATCCTCCACCCACTAAAAACACATTCACACCCTCATGCATACTCACATATTGTTTACCCTGTAGCTATATGCTTCTGCGGACAGTGCTACCTGGAACACGTTTCTTATCTTATCTATGGTTCCTGCTGTGGAATGCAATCTTTCTCCTACTTCCACGTCCCAGGTGGCTGCTTTCTCTGCCCGTGGCCCAGCATGAGATGCGGGGCCGCATTAGGAGGAGCTTGTCAAACGCCGTTGACAAACAGGTGGGGCTAGCACTGAGCTGTGAACTGAGCTGGGAGTTTCTTCTCAGCCTGGTGGTCTCTCATTAGACCCCAGGCTCCCCCACCCTCCCCTCATCACAGCCTCTCTGTCTTGACAAACATTAGCGGCTGCACACTGGGCCTCACCGCCCGGCCACCCTGCCTGCACTCTCCACTGACCATGTAGAGCAGCATGCTGACATTTCTGCTATGCTTTACACAATGCATGTTATTCTACAGCAACGTCTGCACATGACTAGGCCTCACAATATTGATTTACATATTTTCCGCCACTGTGGGTTAAACCAAAGCTTAATGACCAATTTGTGTGCCTAATCTCTTATATACAGAGTGTAGAATATTGACTATGCATAATTGACTATGCATGTGAAAAGAAAACCTTCAGTTCCAGCACAAAGTGGGTTGTTGAGGAGGAAAGAGTGAATGACAGTCTTTTTGTGTGCAAGAGTTAACGTGCAAAACTAATCACTCAGCGCGTAAAAGAATGCAGACATGTGACAAACTGACCAAACCGTGTTGGTAGGTTATATAAAGCTGGTGCAAGTCTCAGCTTTTTCCGTGTGCTTGAGTCACAGCTGTATATGTAACAAATCAAGATAAACTACACACTTGTCTAACTGAGTTTAAGTGCTTTACTCCAACAGGACTGATTCTTGGAATCCTGTATGGTGTCCCTGGAAAAAATGAGGGAGAGGTTTTCTAGGACTGAAAGGTTTTACCAGGAAAGGCTCGCTGTGGTGAGAGGCACAAGCCCCTATTCTTTAGCAGCCTTGACTGCCTGAAAGCTAGATTGCAATGAGGTTTTTTTGTGTGCTTTCCCTAGCCAGACATTAAACAGATTGCAGCAGAGTATAGGGCCCACAGCAATTAGTAGAGTAGCATGGTATCATCTTGCATTTGGGTATTTGACGAGTTGAGGCCTGGTGGTTAGACATCAAACGTGTGTTTGAGCATGCACATAAATATCATCACCTTCCAGGAGGGTGCTTACTCCCATAAAAGACACCATGTTAAAAGTAACTATAGTAATTCTTCTTCACTCATCAGATTCACCTCTTGCAGATTTTAATGAGTTCTAGAAGTTGTAATTAATATTGTAGTTCCCAAACAGATGCTGTTGCTTGAATTAGTGCATCTATATTGTCTGTGTCAAGTGAAAGCCATGAAAAGGCAGCATGGAGCTTGTCAGTTCTACAAGCTGATCTGAAATCAGTCCTGATAGCTTGCTTTGTTTTGTTTCACTGAGGAATGATTCCTGGAGCAGTTGATCCTGGACCAGCTGTCTGAGCCCTGACAACGTTTTTCTCTCTGAGTACAGGAACCTGCAGCTGTCACGGCACCACGCGGCAGGAGGTCTGAGTAATTAGGGCAGTCGGGTTAATCTTCTGATGCTACTGACTCCAGTCTCCCTGCTGGGGAAATCTTTAGAACAGAGTTATCAGAGGACATTATCATAACTTGCACTATCATAACTTAAATTGTTAAGGTTAGATTATCAGAGGACAGTTGCAACGCTACTATGTGCAACCAGAAGTGCCCAGTACAAACTACACAAATGTGGATGCAAGTAGATTTTGCTGCACCTAAGCCTACTTGCACTGATTGCACTGATTATTGTTGAACATGAGCTTGTGACTGTAAGAATATTTTAGAATTTTTTTATGACACCTTGAAATTATATGTGATAAGACTGTAAAGCTTGGTGTATTGTATTTATTGTAGGTATGCCAATACTGTGTAAATGGTTCTTCCAGTCACATTTGCATTTTTGAAAAATAAGTGAATAAATTTCACCAAAATCATTCAGTCAAATCATAGTGGGAGAATCCATAATGCATGCATATTATGCATATGATTTGACCAAACTGAATCAGTGTGAGATCAAAGTTGAACCTCCCTTGTGTTTTTGCTTTCCTTCAAAAAGGTTAAAATTCTGAAGTGGAAGGGACAGGCTCATCGTCGCTGAGCACTCAAGGTTAACGTCTACCCAGGGCTTTAGACACATGTGGCCGATTGTGGAGGCCTGGCCGCAGTTAGAAAGGCTCTGCTAAGTGCCTTTGTCTGCAGGCTGTAAACAAGGCCAGGCCAGCATTGGCCCAGTTACGTGCAAGCAGTCAGTAGACACACCAAATCCCTAGTTCAATCAGTTCAATTAGCCTGAGCACACGGCCCTCCCTCTTCAATGTAACACACATAAACACGGTGCAGACTGGGACACCTAATGCTTACCAGCCTTGGTACATGTGTACAAGGAATGAGTTAGATTGCTGTGGTTTTTTTAGGGACATGTTCATCACACACACGCACACACACTCACATATACACAACAGATGCTTCCTCCCTCATACATTTGTCACTAAGTGTGCAAGAGGGAACAATGATTTATGTGAAATGATTTATGTGACAAAGGACAATAATGTATCTTTCCTCTCCAAACTCACACGTTGTTCGACTCAGACTCTTCCCTTATTAAATTGCTTTTCCAGAACACACGCGGTACACTTACAAGCTTATCAACAGTGGGCATGGTCAGTGATGTAACACTTTGTCTAAGCCCCACCTCAGGGGCAACGCTCGCGCTCGCTCTAGCTCTTTCCCGTGCTTCTAGTAATGCACATCACTATTCTTGTCCTTTCTCTCTCTCTGTCTCCTTCTCTCTCTGTCTCTCTCTCTCTCTGCCCCTCCCCTCTCCCTAACATACACCATACACATGCACCCATGGGCATTCACTGGAGACAGAGACTAAGAACTGTATGAGATGTTCTCTCCGGAACATTGAGGTGAACTCGAGGAACGGAAAGTCCTACTAAAGGAGACATTAAACCATGGCAGCCAAAAGGAAGAGCCATGAACAGGGCTGGCCCAGCTCATAGCATCCCCATGTATTAACCATCTCAGTGGAAAATTTAAACCGTTACACTTTTTTTTTGGTTTCTGGTCTAACCATTAGTGATGGTATTGTGTGATTTCCTAATGGGTCAACATCACAATGTAATAGATTAGTTTAACAAGTGACATGTGACTAGATGCATTTGATGGGATCTAAAGGTATCCCACAGGAAACTAGTGGCCTCCAATTGTAAACATTAAACCAGTTCCAGTTAGGAAGTGAAAGCATCAGGCTTAAAAGGCATTAACACTGAGCTTAATGCAAACTTCTCTCTGTATATACTAGCTCTTATTAAAATTACTTATGGATAGAGTTGCAAAGTAAGGCTAACACAGACAGAAGGTAGCAAATACAGATCACTAAAACAGAGAAAAGTTAACCAAAGCTGTGTATACCACCGACAGAAAGCTTAGATATATAAGCTTTTGTAAAAACGACTTCAAAGTCAGCTTGAATTAGTTTTCGCCCTTCGTGTGATGCGTTTTTGGAATTTTTGAGATGAAATAATTGTTGGCGAACATCCTTTTATTCATCAGGATTTGATAGGATGGTGGAAACAATGGTGGGTTTTATAAAAGAAAAATGAAGTCAGACCTCGACAGTCCTCGATATACTAGACATCTGTTTTGCCCGAAGGCCTATAAAAACAAAACAAATGAATACACTGGCCTGAAGCAGGCTAATCAGTTAATATAGCTGAGATCTATGTTTATGCAGCTGGAAAGTGAAGACCTGGTCTGATTATATGAGGTTCTGATGGAAGGGGCAGGAAAATATTTTATAATATTACTGATAAATAGAATTTTACCCACCCTTTGTACAAAGTGACATGGTAAAATGTCAGAAGGCGTCAAAAATGAAAGAGAACGGCTTTGGTCTTTCTGTTGTTTGTGCTCAATATGACCAAGGACATACACTCGCAAGTTCACTTTTAATAAAACTCTTTAATTTAGCACTTTATTGAAAGAGGTTTGAAAGATCAGTTCTATACAAGTTTGTAAGAATGACAAGCAGTGTAAGGGTGATACTCTCGGTAGCTGCATAGTGCATAGTTACCATGTAAACAGTGCCCTTCTGTCTGTATCAGTTACGTGTGTGTGGGTGTGTGTGTCTGTAGCACCAGGGCCTCCCCTCAGGCGTCATACTCACCTTTCCAACCAGTTACCAGTGAAGACGTTAACAAAACACTGCACCGTGTAACAAACAAACAAACTGTGTTCTCTCTCTCTTTCCCTCAAGGCTCCTGGCAAGGATTCCCTCTTTGGTGACCTGCGTCTAAGCACAGCTGTTTTCAGGTGATGATTCTTTGCAAAAACCTTTGACTCACTTCCCTCAGACTTTCTCACAGCTGTCCAGATGTGATCTCCACTCTCACAAAAATTACTTTCCCCTGTACACCTGTGACCTATAGCAGGACACCTAAATAAGGGGCCTTGGCCTTATATTTCCTTCAAACATTATCAGCTTATGGAAGCAAAGAAAATGATTCAAATTCTGGAGAAAAAGAAACAAAAACCAAAAACATATTGTAATATGGATTAATGTGGGTATAAATAAGTTTGGTTGTGAGTGAATCATCAAATCTCTGATCTCATCACCATTCAGTTTGATACATGCATTTCATTTTTTTGAGAACTATTTAAAAACATATGACCTATTTATACAGTGGGATATATGCAATGAAAGCAATCCATCAAAGTTTCAAATTCATATATTATGTTATTCAGTATTCTGGTCCATGTGTTGCGATCAAAGGGGTCCTGTCTGTTTGCTAAGCATCCTAAGGAAAAATCATAATTGGGGAGGGCCAGTTTATTGTATGATGTATTTGAGCTCTATGATGTGGTGTTGTGGTTCACTCTGGGTAACTATCTCTTAAAATGACTTTGACCTGGCTTCTGGTCACTATGCAACAAGATACTTGCATCATTACAACCAGGCTCATGACACATTGTGCCGTTTGCTTGGTGTTCCCGGTCAGAGTGGTGCCTATGGGAACAGTGTCCTGACCCTTTTTTAGTGGGGTAAGACTTTCACAGCCTGTGCATTCCTGCCTGCGTTGCTATTTATTTTGTTACTTTTTACCACCATTGTCTAGATTGCAGGAAATATGCACGTAAGATAAAGAAGGGTTTTTTTCTGTTTGTTCATAACCAAATGTACACTCATTTCTGTGGAGCTATTATAGAGCACAGCTGAAGCATAATAGAGGTTGTAGAAGCCTAAATAAGACACGCACTGTTAAGACCCAATAAATCTTCACAGTTGTGGACATGATATGAATCTTTTTGTCTTGGACCGTAAGGCAAACAAATGCAAGACTGTGTTTTCGGGCCAGTCAGAACTGAAGATGCTCAGAATTATGCAAGAGGCATGTGACAATCTGGCTGTGTGAGAGTCACGAGATTATTGGATGCCGGCCCGAGATGCTAAATGAGGAGCGATTATTTTGTGTGACCGCGTGTGTCCACTAAATGCTTGGCTATAAACAGCACCCTTTTACCATATTTGTCTTGGCTCAAGAATAGCCCAGAGAAGGCTGCTAACAGTGCCTTCACAAGCAGGCTGATTGAGGAATAAAGAGACTTGACTGTGGCCTTTGGTTTGTGGCCTGACACTGGGGGCAGCCAGCGTTGCCCTTTGGAGATGATTAAGAAGAGCGTGGGTCTGATCCCATGAACATGACAGTGTCTTACTCACCCTCTTCTTAACGTAACATGGGCTGTTTGGGTAGTTTAGAGAAAAAGTTGAAAACAGGCAGAAGAATAGACTCTTAGTAAATCTTGAAAGCTGACCTTCTCTCATGTAATGGCCTTCAGTTAAAGTGCTGTTCTCATCACATTATTAATGGATGTAACTCTACCATGTGACTGAAGTAAACAACTTCATGGAAGAGAGCCAATCCTGAGAGCACAAGTCTGTTTTTTCACATTTAGAAAAGATGTCCATCAAAACATTCAGTGATCGATGGAGCAGAGTCGAACATATAACCACTGTTGCTCATATTTAGCATCTTTAGGTATCTGCAGATAGAATGGAAATATATATATATATATATGTATGTAAAAAAATAAAATAAAATAAAAAAAAAATATATATATATATATATTTTTTTTTTTTTTTTTCTTTTTTTTTTTTTTTTTCCATCCATCTC
>JBBPCX010000038.1:14847476-14857609 GCA_037974365.1 Hydrocynus forskahlii | reverse complement strand
AGTGAACGAGTAAAATTGAATAGTGTTTACAGACTACACTAAAATCTTACAAACACATTTTAAAAAAGAGAGAAACGTTCCCATATGAAAAAGAAATACATAAAACTTCTAAAAGTCTTTTACTGCCAGAAACAAATATTATGTTGCACATACCACAAAAGTGGCCTATTTCTCAATTTGCTGATGTATGAATAAAGCACACATCTACAATGCTTATATGTTACTTATATGTTGCAAAACTGTATAAGTTTCATGTTGTATGCATTTAATATGCATTTTACATGCAGTTGGACTTCCCTATAAACCTCATATGTAGTTTACAGGTTTATGTCAGTTTATGGTATGTGCCACATGAGATTTGTTTCTGGCAGTATAAGACTTTTAGAAGTTTTATGTATTTCTTTTTCATATGGGTTTGTTTTTCCCTGATATGGGTCCTTAAACAAAAGAATGACTTGAATTTCAGTGAGTCTGATAAGAGTCTGATAAAAGCTGTTCTGCAGTGTTTTGGCAATCTCCATAGTAATTCCTTCCTAACTCTTCCTTTCACGTGACCTCAGGTTGCTATGGATTCTGGCCTGGTCAACAGTGGCTGTGGTGAGACAGGGCCTCCCTGTGCTGGGGAAAACCATGTAAAGTCGTCTGCACTGACTCAAGCTCCCCACCTCCATGGAATTTAGGGTCTTACTCACCTCAGCATAAAAATATTTCCACCACTGAAACCAAGGCACCCGGAATATCCCTCAGCCAGCAATCTCAAGGCATCCGATGGTTGAGTAATGGCCTCTTTTACAACAGATACTATGGTTGGTAAAAAGGTTGGTAAAGACTTCAGCTAAAATATGTTGGCAAGCCAAAACAACAGGGGTCCCCAGGCCCTGAGATACGAAAGTAGAACTGGAGGGAAGAAACAGAGCTGTTGCCATGACAAGCATCAGTCAACATAAAGGCATTTCCAAGTCTTGTGCCTTCCATATGATCAAACCTTAAAGTGAATTTAGCAAAATGCAACAAATCAGCCACATTGTCTATAAAAACACCTAAAAAAGTACAGATAAAATTTAGGCCTCAATTTAAGATGACCTAAAAACAGTAGCTTGAAGCAAGTGTGAGGATTTAGGATGCTAATTGATGGGGCACCAGCCTCTATTGGATTTTAGCCACATTAGCCTCACAGTGCAAAACGAAGCAAATTTCAGCTCCATGGTAAACATTTCTAAGCTGATCAAGTACATATGAGGGAAAATTGTTTAAACTTAATTGATTTGCCTTACTGTGCCTTTGATGTTGATGCTATTTGCTCTTTTCTCCCCCAAATCCTGATGCCTTCTCTTTGTGGGCAAACTAAGTTAAAATATGTTGCAATATTTTTCATTCTTATTGAAAAAATTAGTTTGCAAGACCTGCGAATGCCCGATCACGCATTGGCCCATGATTAATTGACGCTAACTTGTTTTGCACAATTCCTGCTGTGAACAGCTTGTTTTGACTCTGCTGTTCCAGTAATTTCCTTTCACTTCTCTGTGATGTCTGTATTTCCATACAGACAGACGCAAGGGGGACTGAAGTCTTCCAAGCATTAACTGCAGTCCACCCTAATAAGGTAATGCACTGATATTTCCTTGGAAAGAATCTTTCTACACTGTCTTTCCTTTCTGTGTGTGTGTGTGTGTGTGTGTGTGTGTGTGTGTGTGTGTGTGCGTGTGTGTTTATGTGCATTAGAGCTGTCTGCTCATGTGTAACTGTTCAACTTCTTGGAAAAAATAAAAAAAAGACCAGAAAGACCTCTTTTACAGGAAACACACAGAGTCAGCATGAGAAGCCGAGGGAGAGATGACTACCACGGAAACTGAAACTATTCTCAGATTGTCAGGAATGTGAGGAATCTGTTCTTCAGAAGGGCAAGTTATCACCAGTTCAGAAAACATAAACCTTATAATGCTCAGAGATCAAATGTCCCAGGTCTAAACTACTAGTTTGTTCTCAGAAAGGATATTTTATCAGTGGGTCCTTTATGCTGTACTGTGAGTGTACATGCCCAGAGAAAATGAAGTACTCTCTACATTGTGTACGAGGGCTGTGGCAGCCGATTTACGCTGACATATTTAGTTGTTTATCTATTTACAGAGCTCTTTGTCTCAGCACTGGGTGTAGCAGACCCAGCCCTGAGCTGGAGCCAGGAGGCAGTGCTCATACTGTAGAGTACAGTATGTCTTGTAATGAAAGCCAGGAAAGCAGATGCTAAAAATACCCTGGTTACTAAAAGGGATAAGTGCCGCAGCAGCGAGGTGAGGAGCACATCCACAATTCCAAAGTATTTTAAGTGCATGGTCATTTGTTTGCCTGATAGTTTCCGCCTTTATTTGCTCAGGTTACTTCACTTTTTTATGTACTAAGAGGCTGCCTGATACAGACCAATATTACTATTGCAATTACTTCAATACAGCCTGCAGTTTTTAAAGATATACTGGTCAACCAGTAATGTGGCATGGTTAAATATTGGCCTGCATTATTCTGACCAAATGAATTCATTTTCATTCATTGGTTGGAGGGCTCGTTTGCATGCTACTGGCTTATATCAGTATTGCAAATGTCAGTGTTATGATAACAATTAAATTAATATATTATTTGGTCAATAATTAAATTTAAAAACAAAGACACTGCGTCAATGATGCACAACAACACTCTTATAAAATCCTCGTTTACTGAAGCGCTAACAGTGGAGAATGAGTGAGTTAGTTAGTTACAAGCCAGATACTTGAGGTACTTTGCACTTTAAAAAAATAATAATCCCAGAATAAAATAGGACCTAGATGTGCCACTTTTGGATTAGCAATAGACTGATATAGAAGGCTGTTGTTGTTTATTACTTTTCCTAGGTTATCACTTAAAAACCTATTGACATAATAATGCTGAAAACATTGTTGACTTCTAACACACAGGGCTGTAGTGTGCACAAATGACCAGCCCTGACCAGTGCTAATTCACCCTAACACAGCCAAACACCCCCGAGCAGTGACCCTGGTCATGCTGTCCCATGACCAAACATCATAAACACATTTCTACATGGGTTATTTTGATCTGACACTGTCCTTCTAGGTAAGCACCCGACAGAGGCTGGATACGAGCCAGTGAATGGAAGGAAACGGGACAAACACAAAAACAGCACAAAGTGTCTCTCATCTCATGTCTCTCTCTCTCTGTTTCTCTCTCTCTTTTCTGTTGACTTCCTGCGTAGTCAGCCCCTCCCCTGCCTAACCAGCTGTGCTGTGTTGACGTAAACCCCCTCCCCTACACATATGAACACCCCCCTTATCACGATGCATAGTGAAAAAGTGATTAGTCATTTATTGTTCCTCCAACATTTTCCAAAGGCAAAACATGTTATGTAGGCATGTTGTTATCCCAGTGGTGTTTTCCTCTTCTTCTTTTTTTTCTGAGCATGCTGCTCGAAGGACTACCTTTGCACAACAAAGACTGTTTTCACCCTGCTAGCTTGAGCTATTGATTAATGGTCTTGTTGCCAGCCCTGCCATGTTATTTAAAAAGAAGGGTGTTGCAATGAAGAGCATGCTGTCTTGCACACCCACTCCACCCAGCCGAAAACATGCCCGCCCAACTAAAGGCAAGTGAGGTTCTAATGCCAGGGATCAGATGAGGAATCACACTCATTCCTTTACATTTTTGTCTACAGTCCTTAAACAATGGCACCTTTGCAGACCTCACAGCTTACAGTTGAGCATGCTAATTTAGAAGGCTTGAGCGTTAAGCATGAATACAGTCTTAAAAGACTAGGTTCATGTAACCTGTGAGTTTTTCACAGAAAATGTAAGAGAAGAAATGTGTGTGCTAGCAACGCGACATGACAACGCGACATTCTGCCACAGGCCCAAACAGGCTGTTCCCTATTATTTTTTTACACACATGCGATAGTCATAAATAAAGAAAACAAAGAATATCTAAAAATAGAAAAAGAAAAATAACAGCAATTTCTAGACACCACCCTCTTCCCTTTGGAGAAAACAACCTTCTTGTTACTAACTGCTCACATGCTCTAACAATGCTGTTGTCATCGTTGTTCAGAAAAGCTATTTGGGGGAAAATGCATCCATCCCCTGAATCAAGGGCTCCAGTGCAATAAGGCAAATCTCTTCAGTAATCAAGATAGACAAGCTGGAAGGTGCATGCTGCAGCTGGAGGTACATTTCTGCAGAAATTGTCCTGGCATGGTTTAATGATTCCCAATTGTCAAAGAGGTTAAACCATTTAATCTGTGCAGGCTTCTCAGTGTCTTACATTATGAGAATGTTCTGTGCTAAAGGGTGAGTTATTGGTAACAAGTTGTGACGGAATGTGTTGCTGAGGTTAGGATGTTTTTTTTTTGCTGGGGGAAAGATGAGTATGGTTTTTCAGCCTGGTCACTGGTGTTCTCCTTGAACTGAGGACTCATATTTAACTTCTAGAACCTTTAACACATGAGCCTGAAGTGCAACCTGAAACAGCGTGTGTACTCAGCTATGGAAACATGCATGATCTCTTGCTCTCTCTCTCTCTCTCGCACTCTAACACACACACACTGAATTGCGCATGCACACACACATACACACATACAAAAACTCTCCTATAAACTTGCAAGACATATTGTGCAACAGAAAGGCATCTGTGCATGGATTGGAGCGGGAAAAAGGACCCTCCCGGATCTGTTGTTTTGGCACATACCTGCCCATGTGATCGGTTGCCTGATTGTAACCCCATGCTGCAAGTACAGAGGGCATGAGTGAGACAGAATGTTCTGGGATATTCTGAACTTTATTTACAAGCTCCAAAGTGGGGAGGAGAAGTGGGTGGGATTTTTATTATGCAGAAAAAAAGCAAAAGCAAAAGCACTGGAAAGATGCCCACACGATGGAATGTGCAAAAAGAATGTTGATACTCTGAAATATACTGCAGATGATTACACCATAAACAGTATATAGCAAAAATCCACACACTCCATGAAGCCTTGGTCCTTGCACTTACTGTGCAGCATTATCCCCTGCATTCAATAGAATTGGTGCAGCATTAGCCTACACATGCTATAGCATACTCCATACATTGTGCAGCATTAGCCTGTGCATCCCATAGCATTAGACTATACATTTTATAGCATTAGCCAATCCATTCTGCAGCATTAGCCCATGCTTTCTGCAGCATTAGTCAATACATTGTGCTGCATTTGCCTGTGCAATCCATAACATCATGTATTAACTGAGCTGCATTAGCCTGTGCATTTATATAACATTAAGCTATACATTGTGTAGCATTAGCTGTTGCATTTAATAAAATGAGTCTATACACGGCACAGCATTAGCCTATGTATTTTATATTATCGGTCTATACATTGTGCAGCATAGCAGTACCCTCCACATTCTGTAGCATTGTCTATACATTGTGCTGCATTAGCCTAGACATTCTACAGCATTAGCCCATGCATTGTGCTGCACTAATCCATTCATTGGCCAGAGCATTAGCCTATGCATTGTGCTGCATCCACTCATACATTTTACAACATTTGCAAATGTATTTTGCAGCGGTGGTCTTTGCACTCTATAGCATTCTGCACTCTATAGCATTCTGCACACACATGGCAATGCATTCATCAACATTAACAGAATATGGTTTCTTGCTGTGCAGATAACATGATTTGCACGTTAATCTGCACTAGGTGCACATTGTGTACTAGGAAACATAGATTGGGCAGGCTGTCCTTTTCCCATGGCCTCTGTGTACACAAACCTTTTACATAGTCTCGTGGGGCCTTCAGACCCTGGAGCATTCCTTCCAAATGGGAAGCCAATTATCTATATACAGCAATTACAGAAGAGTGCACAATGTCCAGTGATGATTAAGGTATAAAGACCTGCGTTGACCTCCAATCTTTTTAGATGTGGAGACAGATGTATCAGCACAGTTTGTAATACATGCAATCTACAGATAGGCAGTATATCTTATATTACTCTTAGGTCTGCAGTCATTTCTATTGCTGTCTTTTGCCAATACAGGCATAGTGTATGTGTATTGCATAGGTTGCAGACCAGCAGTGTGGTTAGCTGGACTTTAGTCTGCAGTATTGGATTATTACCATGTCTGTCAATCTCCATTACTGTCGCAGTCACTCAGTTCATTCTCCTCTCACATGCCACAGTTATTTATACGTCCTTGAATCTCAAGGCCATCTTGAAGCAAAGCTATTGACTATGAAAGAAGAGTTACATGGCCTGAACGACTTGTAAAAATGACCGTTTCTGACTTGGTTTGAATGTGTGGTTAAAATAAGCTCATTCACTCTCCCACATCTCATCGGTAAAAGCTGTTTTTTAATTAACCATCCACTGAATTGTTCTTTGGGTAATAAGAAGTGGTTATGCTGAGGCATCTCTCTAAAAAATTAATTAGACTTTATTTTTAAGAATACAACATATAACATATATACATGTCATTAAGACATTATAAATGTGTAACTGATTAATGATGCATTGCTTTGAAATGCTATGATCAAATATAACAATATTCAACATACAAAAGCTAAGTCTACATTTTGTGGTCTACATTTTGCTATTATGCGGCCGCCTTTGTACTCCAGTGCATTTGAAAACATTTTAAAAATTAACTGTACACTCCAGTGCGAAAATCTACGCTGAAGAACTGTTCGGTAATCTGTGAAAGGTCATAGAGAGCAAGCAAGCATATCATCATGGGTAAGACGGGTAAATGGAGATGAGGTGGCATGCTTGATTCTAATAAAGGCTGGTGTTACATCGCCTGTTCCCCGCTCAAGGCCAAAGGTTTATTCATGTGAGAGAACATGATGACTGGGAAAGTAAGAGCTGATCATAAAATTAGTCGATCTGCCATTTGTTGTATAACAGAACACACTGGAAAAAAGTCAACCAAGAAAAGATCGGATGACATTAATAGCATTAGCATTTTATCTGCAGGTAATAAACTCTGTTTATTCTCTTAAACACAAATGTGTGGCATAATTTAAAATGCTCTGCATGATTAGGTTCACACTATTTATTTCTTGAGTGCACTATTCATGACAGAAACAACAGTACAAAATAAATGTCTGCAAAATGAACAGTTCTATGAACTTCTTAAGCTGCAAGGCTTTGCATGTGAACCCACACTAATTCCTTACTCTCATAATTAAAATACAAAATACTTTCTTTATAGTGGTTACTAAATAACTAGTGGCTTACTCAGAAAAAAAGTTGACGGAATAAACAATTAAATGAGAAATTAATTTTACAAAGTGTTTGACAGCTTTTTCAACACCATCAAAAATAAGTGTGAAACACTGGCTTTGCACCAATAGAGCCAGAGGGCATAGTGACATTTCATTTGAACAAGACCCAGGAGCTGGTATTAGCTTACCCTACAGCACCTGCCAAGTGTTTTGCTGACATGATCATGGGGTCAGTGTGGCTGAATACAGGATCCAGGTTAGTACACACAACCTCATGAACAGTTTCCAGTATGTGACTCCTGAACAGAATGTATCGAGTGAGCTCATACTCCAAAACAGTAGGATGTATGCTGTAGCATTCCTATCTGCTCTGTCACTGCATTTCAGACATTGCTCCTGGATTGCTCATCGAGGACCACTCCTTCCTGACCAAAGCCTCCAGCTCCCTACTACACAAAAGATCCTGGAATAGCCACATATCCTGGAAAGCCTACTTTGTCTTGCTTAAAGACACGGCATCCTTGTTTCGCAAACATGACAACAACGATCTATTAAATTCCTTCTTCTGGACTGCTACATTCTTCCCGGCAACATATGCAATAGATGCAAGATCTAGTTGCATTATTCACTTACTATGACATGTGATCTGAAATGTACATTCTTTAGCAGAATAAAGTGATACTGAAAACTATACATTGTTGTTTCAGGCCAGAATCCTCGACCATTTTCAAATTATGCACAAAAGAAAAAAGAAAGAACAAATGAATGAATTAATGAATGAATGAATGAATGAATTAATTAATTACAAAAATACAAAAACAACTTTTTAACACAAACAATATTAACAAATATTTGCACTGTATAAATTCTATATTTTTGTGCACCTTACTCTTAATGGCCAGTGTTTTATGTCCTATAAGAAAAATACCTGTCTTGTGACTGATGCATTGCTAAATATAGTGTTTTCTTATTCTGGTGGATACTACTGTTTTAATGGTGTTTCAAAGAACTAGGACATTTAAATGAAAAAGTCTGAGGGAGAAACTACATAATGCCTAAAAGCACTGACCAGGAGGTGGCACGTGGTTTCAGGAGTATGGGAACCCTGCAGGCTGCCCTGATGGTGCTGCCAGACGCGTCCACGCCTCCATCTGCCACTCTGCTGCAGAGAGACGTGCTCACAGCTGTGCAGGCGTTGGATTTAGCCATGAGGCTCTGTTCACACAGGAGGCCATTATTCGACTTATTAAATACTGGTTTGGAATGTGCACATCCTGTATGACGTCAGATGTGGAACCTAATTTTTAGTTTTCCTTGCAGGGTGGAGACGAATGGCAGGAATGATTTGTGTGGTGGAATGGGTTGAGAAGAGTGGCAGGAGTTTGGTGGAATGGATGGAGAAGACTGGAGGAGTGATTTGTGACCGACAGGACCCAGTAAGAGTAAAATTGCAGGTGTACAAGTCGGTAATGAGACTAGCTGCACGGTTGGTAGTGAGACAGTGGCACTGACTGAAAAGGTGGGAAGCAGAACTGGAGGTGGTAGAGTTGAAAATGTTTAGATTTGCATTGGGTGGATCAGGATGCACAGGATCAGAAATTTAAAAAAAAATTAAAATGCATATAAGATCTAGTTGCATTATTCACTTACTGTGATATGTGATCTAAAATGTACATTCTTTAGCAGAATAAAGTGATACTGACAACTATACATTGTTGTTTCAGGCCAGAATCCTCGACCAATGTCGAATAATGGCCTCCTGTGTGAACAGAGCCTCATGGCTAAATCCAACGCCTGCACAGCTGTGGGCACGTCTCTCTGCAGCAGAGTGGCAGATGGAGGCATGGACGCGTCTGGCAGCACCATCAGGGCATATATATATATATATATATATATATATGTGTGTGTGTGTGTGTGTGTGTGTGTGTGTGTGTGTGTGTGTGTACATGTGTGTCTGATTTTTTTTTTTTTACAAACAGGAGGTCCTGCAGGAATGAAATCGATTTAAATTTAAAACGCATGTCTGTTTTATTTACTCAGAGCCCAAATTCAAACCGAGCTTTAATCCTTGTACGTCACACGTCACCAGCAGCAGCGCGTGCCCACGCTGACGTCGTTGCCACAGTAACCGCCGTGGCGCTGCCAAAGCACGTGGTGCTGTCTGAACATGCAGATCTGTCTAGAGGCTCTGGGGACTGATTTAAGGAGTTTTAATTCTTTTTAAGCAAATGATGTGGAGTGTGAAGTTGCGAAATAATTGTTTACGACCAGCTGTTGCTTTTCATCCAGCCCCGTTGCGCTGTAATGCCCCTTTAAAACACCGTAAATACCTATTTTGGTGCTCACAGAGCTTGTTTTAGGAAACACCGCTCTATCGGGCTTATCTGTATGGCTTCTTTGGGATTTGCCCTGTTTGTTATGTCTGTCACACTGGAGCCGAGTCCCACGCTGGCAGTGTGATCAGTATTCAGACAGTCAACCACGTCGTGATGTCTCACGCAAGTCGTGACTGTTAGTAGTCTCACTTCCGGTCATGACCAGCATAATGGTAGTAACTACACAACACCAGGGATGTGGTTACTTTTACTGAGCCTGGAGGATCTGCAACATGTTTGAAAAACAAAGCTTTTGAATTGCATGCTTAAATTCTGACAGCATAAAACACACACACATACATATATATAGAGAGAGGGAAAGAATATATATATATATTAAATTAAATTCACTTCTATTTATATAATGCATTTTACAACCAATGCTGTCACAAAGCAGCTTTACAGAGGCGACAGAGGCATGGAAAAACTCCTTAAGCTGAAAGAAGAAGAAACTCCCTAAGCTGGAAGACTCAAAAGGGGAACCCATGCTCTCTCTCTCCCTCTCTCTCTTTCTCTCTCTCTCCCTCTCT
>JBBPCX010000038.1:14833537-14844313 GCA_037974365.1 Hydrocynus forskahlii | reverse complement strand
CACACACACACACACACACGCATGGCTGGGTTACCAGGTTCTTATCAAGATTATGCAAGTGTGTGCCAGCACTCCTTGATGCTAATAGCTTATTTTAAGCTGTTCTAGCATAGCATAGGTCACCGTTTTCTAATTTGGCGGTGCATGACCATCCCAGGAGCTTACGGTGTTGGCAAGTCAAATACTTATGCTTAGTTATGAAAGGTCTTGGAGAGATGTGTCCCGGCATATCAGGTTCTGAACTGTGGACTGCAGCCAACACCAGTGTTCTAGAATTTTATTTTCTCCAGTACATCACATCCCTGCAAGCCTTCCCTTGCAGTTGTACCTGTGCACTTTTATGGGTTCAGTCAGTCCTAATGTGCAGCTGCTAGAAGTGGCAGAAAACAGCCAAAGTAGGTACAAATAGGACAAAGAGTTTTTCTGAGAATTTCTCATATATAATAGCCTATTAATAAACTGTCCTCAGAAACTCCTTTTGAGGGGCTCTATAACTTTGCTTTATTCTTTCCTGCCTTTGTGGCCAAGGGTTGCAGGGGCTCAGACAAAAAAGTGAAGTCCTCCTTCTTGCTGGATGAAAAGACAATGACAGATGGAGAAGTGAGAACCTTTCGAGCAGAATAACCTTGGCCACTTTTCATAGTTCCACACTTTTCATAGCTCTATTCTTCCCTCTCTCCCTCCTGGCTCTGTCCGCTTCATTGTCATGCTGGTCAATGCTGGGCTCTCCTCATGAAGCTGATTCCCAAGTCTTACCACTGTTATCAGGCCAGTGCCTGGACAATACCCCTTTGTCACTGCAGCCATGGTCACTTCCGGTCACTGTCCCGTTATGTAGCCTCTCTATAGCATAGTGCCACTGATGAATGGCTTCCAAGGGAGTGTTCAAAATACATACTGTAAATGTTAGTTTGGCCGTGAAGGCTTTTGATTGGGCCGCGAATCAAAAATCGAGACAGGCCATTGGTCCGGAATTGGTTATTTAATACCATCTAATGTGGTCAAGTGGGCCTTGGCAACATGCTGTGATAGACAGGTGGGCCTTAATGTTGAAAAGGTTGAGAACCATTGGTCTAACCCACAGAATATTGTTCAAAATCATTTCTCACAGTACTGCTCATGCTGTCCTGAACCGAACTGTGCCAGCATGCTATGCATTAACAATTGCATGCAAGTTAGGACACATGTACCTGAACTGCAGACAGTTTTGTATCTTTGGCACATCGTGTTTTAATTGTGCTGTCAGCTTCTGTCTTTTATCTGAGCCAAAGTTGGACACTGTTCTGGAGTAAAGGTCACTCCTTCACCAAAGTTCTCTTCTAGGAATTGGGGCCCCAATTACTCGCTGCTTGATCTGGTGTGATACCATCTGTCTGCAAAGAGCATGAGCACTGAATGAGGGAGTGTTCACTGGTGGTTCATCTTTGGCAGCATTTTTTACAGGCTCAGGTTAATCAGTGCAGAGATTCTTCTTAGCCTGCCTTCACACACATTTTCAGAAAGGGTCAGAATGTTCTCCAAGAGCTTTCTTAGGGTTCTTTGAGCCACATTCTGTCAGACTGACATGTAGCCACACCACTGCATTGAACAGAAGCCAACAGTTCACAGAAAAGATAGTACTGATGACATGTTTTCTGTGGTTTATAGTAGCTTCATAGTTCCATTGATCCCTAAAGTGACTCATGCAGGCACATGATCCATGAGTCCTGAAAAAAAACATTTGTGCATTTTGTTAGATTGATCTCATAATTAAGATCAAAGTCACCTGCATCTATAATTTAAATAATAAATCTGGTTGACTTAAAAGGGCTGTTATACATTTTCATTTCCTGTTCTTTGGAAATGGCATTTTCTTTCTTTGGAAATGAAGGATTGTAAATATATTTCCTCAGAAAGTCCGTTTGACTTGCTGATGTTTGGATAACCCTGCTTTGCACTCTTTCTGAGACTGATGTAGCTAACAAGAGGGAGGCCACCACTGCGTTAGGCAGTGGGAAATTTCAACCAATTTCTCAGGACCTCTTGCATATCCACACTCCTGGTCTTTGCTCAGCTTCTTCTATAAGGGGTGAGAGGGGGGTCGACCATCATTCTGTGAGGGGTGGGAAAAGAGAGGGAGGACAATTGTTCCCACACCTTTAGGACATTGTGAGAGAATAACTGGAAGTGACAGAGAAAAGAAGTGTGGGAGAAAGACCTTAGGGGCATACCTTGGCAGAAACACAGTGAGAACTTGGTAGAATCTGCCCCAAGCTAAGCTCAGAACTAGTCTAGCATTAAACCTTGGTAATAACATGTGATCTATGGATTGTTAATACTGCTGTGCAATCCCTGAAAGACCTATGAAGCTGAAGCACTTGCACTTGTGGATACATCTGATACCTCGAAAGCTGCACTCACATGTTTGTCAGCATTTGCTGACCTTCTCATTTACAGTCTGTCCATAGCAGCAAGTCTCCTTCACAGTCTGCCTGAACTGTTTGCCCAAGGTGACGCTAATGACAGTCAATCGCCCTGAATGTGGGCCTTGAGCTGTTGTCTGTGTTAAAGCATGTATTTAAGTGTTGCTCTCCACAGCCGTGGGTGGAACTCAGCGTCAGATTATTCAGCCTTTCACAGCTTTAGGAAATCCCTCCCTCCTATTTTTAGCATGTGGCCCTGGTGAAAAGCGTTTGGAAGGAAGCTCAATGTTCACAGTGCATTTTTAAAAACAGCACTGTGACACATTCATAAGGCAAGCAATATTTTCAGTGACAAATAAGGCATTGGCTGTAAATGCTTTATGACCTTAAAAGGAATTCTTTGGAAAAAAAAATACATTTGCACAGCTCAAATGTAGGCTATTAGCAGGACATCCATGGTGTTCAAAGTTACATATTAAAGTAAAGTGGCCCCTTATAGTCATGTGTGAACAGCACCACAGTTTGAACAATGTGAAATTCTTTCTCTGCATTTTACCCATTCACCCAAGTACCTCAGTGGTGTCACTAGCAGTCCTGGCATTCAAACCCACAACCTTCTGATCGCAGAGGCAACTCTCTAACCACCAGCCCAGCAGGTGCCCCATTATATTTTAGATAAAAACTTATTAAACTTTCTCATAGCACTGTTCAAACTGCATGTGTCACCTGCTTGCTGTTGAGTAATTTGAAATCTGTGTAGCTTCCCATACTGCAATGTTTTCTGTAAAAATGAACCAATGTTCTGGAAAAAAAAAAAAAAAAACATTTAGCCTTCCAGATGTCTGCTGCTACTGTTTTTAGCAATGCTGTGTACTTTGGTCCAATTTTACTTAGTCTCTTTGAGATTACATAACAGCAAGGTTAAAGACACGTGTGTGATGATTCATGCATGCGGCGTATAAAATGTTAAGTGGGGAGAGATATGCTTCTATGACTTGTTAGCTAAATCAGTACTGATGTTTGTACATGTCTTTTGTGCTATGGGAAAAACTTTAAGCTTTACCTGTAATTCGGCCATATGCCTAGCATTGTGTCCCAGACTGCCCTCACCTTGGTGGTCAGTGCCCTGCTCTAGACTGCTTTCCCACATGCTCTCAGCTAGACCTCTGAACTATTTGAACTGAACTAGGAGGAACTGCTGACAGCTCTGGGAAACCTTCCTTAAGAGTTCCTTTCCAGTACCCCTGCTGCAACAGCTGGAGGAGCATGTGTTTGTGTGAGTGTGTGAGTGTGTGTGTGTGTGTGTGTGTGCATGTGTGTGTGTGTGTGTGTGAGAGAGAGAGAGAGAAGCAGAGTGAAGGAGGAAGAAGGGGAGTCTTGGGTGTGTCTCCTTCAACAGATGACATGTGCAATGGGAAAGCGAGAGACTCTGAGTTCACTGCTTGTCGTTCACACGGTATAAAAAATGCTGCTCTATAATTCAAGCACAACCACAGCAAAAAAAGGCCCAATTCACATGCCTAAACAGTGCTTATTGATTTGTATATGCAGTAAGGAGACAACTAGGAGTGTTTGTATTTCCCAGACGCCTTTCACATAATGCATGCTCGACATTCTCACTGTGGCCCATGCTGATTTAATGTGACACAAGCAGGGTTGTCATGCATAAGAAGTTCAGAACTGTTACAGTTTTACAGCTTCATGCCCATATACCAAATACAATTTAAAGCTGTTGTAGTCAGTCTACCAAGACCTGCTTAGTGTCTGAAGTCTGCTAGCTCACTGAAGCTACAAGGCTAATGTGGCTCCAAAGTATGTTGCTTGCTTGTTACATTATCATTGTGCAAACCACCTGCCTAAATCATCACATACTTGCCTCAAAATGGAGAAAATGTTCTTTTCATACCTTTAAACACTTGCGATCAAATGTTAAAATCTAAATTTTGTCTGTAATTGTTCATTTGTAAAGATGACTTTATGTCATAAGGTCAGTAGGAGGTCTGCAAAACAGGCTTAAACTTCTTAATTTAATTTTACAGCTTCCTAACTGTTACTTGAAACCTGTGAAGTTGAAGAATACATAGATCATAATAGAATAAGCAAGTCTATTAGAGATTACTTAGCAATCGGACACAATCAGAAGCAAGTGTGTGGTTAGGGTTATGATATCAGGTTGTGATAAACTTGCAGCGATGGTCTAACATCACTTTATGTTTACAGCATCTTTAGACCATCAAGTTAAACTAACTTTTGATTTTAGGATAAATGCTCTAAAGATGCTCTACACATAAAGACCATGTTACACCACCATTGTTTATAATGATCTCATATCATTACCCTAACCACACACTTGCTTCCGACCGTCTGTAGGTCTGAGGGTCATGAATGGGTAACCAGCTCAGGGTCTTCAGTCTCAGTACTCTCTTCCTGTGTTCATTAAAGCAGTGGACACCAGTTAACGCGTGGTGTGAGAGATTGAATGAAAGAGAGTTTGTTTATGGAGGGGAGTCTTGAAGAGGTCAGAACAAAGAAAACACCCTCATCCTGTCCCAGTCCACTGACTTGCCCTGCCCCCACACTCATCCTAATGACATTTTCATGCAGAGGTCAAAGCTCTGTCTGGATCACTGTCGACCCAGCAGACTGATAGTAGTACAGCATGACCAGTGCAAACCACAGTGATGTGATACCTGACCATCCAGAGGTTAAGAATAATGGTTTAATAATAATTGATGCTGTTTAGCCAATAATAACATAGACATTAAAAACTAGGAACTTTAGATAACTTACTCAGTTAAAAAAATGTTGACATTTTGAAATTAAATAATTCATAAATTATTCATAATACCTGATCATTTGTTTATAGTATCGTATTATAATATGGTATTCAAGATTTTATCTTTTTTATTAGGCTAATTAGATTTCAACTTCCCTCTCAGCTCGGTTCACCATTCTGGACATATCATAACTCCTTTTTTTCATGCAATGCAATTTCACACGATTTAACAGGTCCCTCCATTCAGCCTTGGATTTTAAGAATTATTATTACATTTTAACATTTGAAAATAGTTTCACTTCATTTCAATAATGATTTGAATTAACATATGTAATTGGATTTTAATCCATTTCCATTTTACTGGCAGAATGGCCAGAAGGAGGTCTGCAAAAAACTTCTTAATTTAATTTTACAGCTTCCTAACAGTTATTTGAAACCTGTGATGTTGAAGAATACATAGATCATGATAGAATCATTTACACATGTCTCTGAAATGAAACTGGTTTTATAAAATTAAAACAGTGATCCCAAACAGATGTAGAACATAATAAAGCTTTAGGCTATAATAGAATGGCTGTGGATTTAAGGCCATTTACAAGAAAACAAATTTTTTTTGGAACTGGCATATAGTAATCTAGCAAGTAGCATATAGTAAGAGTTCTGAAAAACAAGGGGACATCCCCACAACAGTGATTTTTTGTGAAGAGGAGTTACGCTATGCTCTGCTACACATTTTGCAGAAACACGGTGACTCAGAGGATTCAAGGTTGCAAAAGCTGTTTACAAGGGGATTATTAGTCATAGTGTGTCTAGCAAACCTGTAAACTTATTTTCTTACTCACAATTTGCCGCTGTTTGTAAATTAGCCAAGGTAACTTGGGGCTCTTGATTTCGGACACCCACAGATTGCAATTTTTCATCCTTTTTGTGGGATGACTGGACAGTTTAATCAAAAGAGCCCCATAATGTGAAACTGTTCAGGCATACTTCCGCATGTTTATTGGATTTTTTTACAAGCTGAGTTGTCATACGCCAGTTGTAGGCCCTCTTTAGGTGTTTGGAGTGAGATTTAGCCTCCAGCCGTATGGATCACACCTCAGCGAGTATACATGTGACGTGCCCAAGAACAGGATTTGTTTCAGCCTCAAGTCAACAGCAGGGGAGAGCAGTCCGGTGCTTTGTCTATTGTATCTTGTGGGGTTCCTCAGTAAGGCAGGTGGAAAGGTTAAGAATACGCCTGACCCCTCACATTGCATGACCTGCCCTGACTTTTCTGCTGACTGTACACCTGTCCATTAGCCATCAGAGTTTTTTTTTCCTCTGGAGTTTCTATGGAGTTCTTTCGCCACGCGTCTGCAAAAGGTGTGTTTAATAATTGTTCCTAGGGATGATGAAGATTTAAGGCTTAAGATCAATAAACAAATATGCAGACATTCCTCTCTGTTGTAAGCAGTGAACATCTGGGCAATGGCATTCTTCTGACTCATTATTAATGTCATTGTATTGCATAGGCTGTCAGCCTACTTGCTTCTACAAAGTTTTCTGTGGGTGTGTGACAGCCCCACCAAAGCACTCCTTGGGTTTCTAGACGTAGAACAACTACGCCTGAATACTTTTGATCCTAAGCAAACCCAGCTATTTGTATGCATGTACTAAGATTACCTTTGTGGTGTATGGACTAGCTTGAAAGCTCTTTGTGTAAAATGTCCAGTCTGATATAAATCAGGTGTTGATTGTATCTAGATACAGCAACAAGGCCAGCTAAGCGCTCCTAAGGCACACGTGCAATGTGCTCAGGTCAAAATATTGACTTAGCCTACACTCTTTTATTACCTTGTTGGTTCAAACAAGAGGCGAGGCTGCACGTGACCATCAAAAGAACCGACGGGGTGAAATTATGATTCATGTGTCCAGTGGTATCCGAATCATCTATCTAACAATTTCTTAGAAACCTCATGTGTACACTGGGAGCGAAGATAGAAAATTCTAAAAACAACCTTCTGCTCCAGTAACATGCAAATGATCTAGTGTTCCATGCTGGGTCTCTTAGGGAGTTTTTAAGACTGTTGACAAGCCACTCTAATGTGGCTTTTCAAATAGCTCACGTGATTGGGACTCCCACATAACAGGTCCAGAACTTCAATGAAAAGGGAAACTTGGGGAATATCTTTTCAAGATACACCCATACACTCAGAACTATTTATGCAAGCTCAATAGTGTTCAAAATGAAAGATCAATGGCAGCTGCAGCTGATGCCTTGTATGATTCACTAAAAAGGACTTCATGGAAGTAACAGCAAAACTTGAAAGGCCTTTTTTTGTTCTCGCACAAACTCAGAATCATTTGGCATCAATACATGTAAACAGAAAAAATCCTGGCTGCAGACCAGCACAGAGAGATGGATCAGACGGTGTCCTCAGATTGCACGCGATAAGCAGCAGAGTTCCTCCAGGGACCTGTGTGTCAGGTAATTTTATAACTAAGTCAGCAGCAGAATCCCAGATGCAATGCATTGTGGATTACTCACTCTTATTTGATGGCTGATTTATGTGTTGATAACTTTGCAAGTCACGCAAGTGTTTCAAACTCATATGATGCTGATTAGTTTCTTACATCGCCTCCAAAGAGGCCGTCACCTCTTTAAAAAAGTGCAGTTTGTGTAATTTATAATTTGTTTTTCATCAGGATCCCTCTGGTCATGTTGCAATTTTTTCACAGAGGGGGTTATCATTACTGAGAAAGCCTTCCTTTGAGACAGAGCCCTTTAAAGGGTGTCTAGATGGTGGAGAAAAAAGGAGACCACAGGATAGCTCATCCTTATCATTCAACCTCATAAGAGAGCTCTCATTGTATGACTAAAGTTGAGGTTTTTCTTTGGACCCTCAAGATGTCAAGCATGCTAACATAACATGTTTTCAGTCAAGGGCTCTTTCAAAGTGTCTCCATTTCTGCTGCTGGTTCTTATGAATGGCTCATTCTTCAAGGGCCACTTTATTTAAGGACAGTATTCATGAGTCAACCCAACAACCGTCATGAGCCTTTCATGAAAACCGACATAAACCTATAAAGGTACTTGTAAAGACTTATTCCAGCAAGCATCCATTCTCCTAACACTACTTGTGGTGAAATGATGTCCAAATGGACAAAAGCCACCTTTAGGACAAATGATCTTGGAACGGTTTTTGGAATAAGTCTTTATAAAGGTTTATGTAGTACAACAGTTGTCATGAAAGGCTTCCACTGATCAGCCATAAAATTAAAACCACCTGCCAACTAATGTGTAGGTCCCCCCTGAGCCTCCAAATCAGATCTGAGCAGCACATCATATAAGTCCCTGTAACATGGGGCCTTTATGGATCCGACTAGCCAGTCCAGTACATCCCACAGATTCTCAACCAGCTTTAAATCTGGGGAAGTCGTGACCTTGAACTTTCCTAAACTCTTCAGAGCATTAATTAACAATTTTTGCAGTCTGGTAAGGGGCATTATCCTGTCATTAGGGAATAATTTTGTCATGGAAGAGTGCAATTGCTGCAGAAATGTTTAGGTAGGTGTTATGGATTCAAGGAACATCCACATGAATTACACAACCCGAGGCTGCCCAGGAGAGCATCACACTGCAACTGCCAGTTTGCCTTCTTTCTATAGTGCCTTCTCTCTTCCCCAGGGACGTATATATGATTCTTGGATACCCATGACCCTGACGCTGATTCACCAGTACTAACCACTGCACAACGCCCCACAGGACTTGCCGTTTTGGAGATACTCTGAACCAGTCGTCAGGCCATCACAATTTGGCCCTTGTCAAAGTCACTCACATCTTCATGCTTGTTCATTTTTCCTGCTTCTAACACACCAAGTTCAAGAACTTACTGATTACTTGCTGCCTAATATATTCCACCTCTTGACAGATGCCATTATAAGATTATAATCAATGTCATTTGCTTTACTAGTCACAGACTCTAATGTTGTGGCTGATCTATGTATGTACGTGTCAAGCAGCCTTTCTAATACTGCCCTTCCATGAAGTGCTACCAAAATATTTTCACAATATACCGGGAAGTTTCTTCACAGGTTCTTGCACATCTCAGGTATAGAAATGATTCCTTATGGAGCCATCCACTGAACAGCTCTGCTATGGCACTGTTCCACAGAACCCTTGTTTTCACTTTTTATTTTGGAGAGTGCATGGCAAGAACAAGCCCTTCTTCTGCTTCGCCTAAATACTGCTTCAAGGCGAACAGCTGGAGTGGCAGTAGTCTCCACTACTGGCAAAAGATTGCCACCTTCTAGAGCAGGAAGAAAGCAGAACGTGCTCTATCTGCACTGGGGATTAACCTGTGGTTAAAAGCTCTGACACAAGCACATTCACAAAACTAACTAAGGTGTTCTCATAAAATCAGCGTTTGGGAATTTGTTGACTCGAATTTTGAACTCTGATAAAGAAGGGGAACTCATGTATGATGCAGCAATGCAGACCCTTTGGGGCTCAGTCATAAGCAGAGGGATTTTACTTCTCTTTGTGAGTGCCTTTGAAGTTTTCAAATGATTCACTACATTTTATATCTTCTCTGAAATGAGTGCGACGATTGTGGGTCAGCACTAAAATGTGTGTATGAGGGAATATTTGCCTCACCGTATGTCAGAACAGACGTGAGTTGCCAATCTATTCTCAGCAATAGCAATCACTTTAGCGTTATTGCCTTGATGAAAATAGCTCTAATTAAACATGATTCACCAGTCAGTTGGGCATTGCATAAGATGGTCCCTATGTTTGTGGGAGGTCATGAGACAGTTTTGAGCCCGCTATGATGCTAACTTGTGTGATTCAGCTCTCCCTGATGGGATCTCCTTATATGCCGCTTTTATCCAACTGCTGCTTTGGCACCCATTGCAGCTTGTGTGGTTAATGAGAGAAGCTCTTGATGCTGAGCCATTTTTAAATGCTTTAACACTTTCCCAGCCTCCGCACATAGACCAAAATGGAAATTTGCAGTAGGGGGGATTTCGGTGTTGCTTTCTTTGCCCTTAGGATGAAGGAAAGATCAGATAGGGACTTTCACGAAAGAGTGAAACTTGTACTCACTGCTCTCTTAAAAATAAGGGTGCCTTGATGGAACAATGGTTGATTTTCTAAAGAACCTCAGTTTGATGGTCCTTTAAAAAGCACATGATGAAAACATAAAGTGGTTCTTCCTCCAAGTAGTATTATTCCAAAGAACCCTTATTTGGCTCCTTTATTTTTAAGATTGCAATGCTAAAAAGGAATGCAAGGAAAACCCAGACACTGTTCTGTTCAGGGCAAGGAGTGGCGTGTTGGCGTGTAGTTATTAAGCCGTGAGCAATCTGTCTGCGCAGGAGCTTTGAGATGGGGAGACAGTAAGGAAAAGCAGACAGGCCACCTGCATCAGTGCAAAACACACAGATTTCAGTTTAACAGAGTGGTCTGAGTCCTGTTTAGCCTGTCTAGAAAGTCTTTCCTTTTGGCCGTCTTGGCACACACATCTGGGTTTTCCCTCTGAGTCAACGCTGACTGATAAACTCTCTCTCTCTCTCTCTCTCTCTCTCTCTCTCTCTCTCTCTCTCTCTCTCTCTCTC
>JBBPCX010000038.1:14819497-14831642 GCA_037974365.1 Hydrocynus forskahlii | reverse complement strand
CTCTCTCTCTCTCTCTCTCTCTCTCTCTCTCTCTCTCTCTCTCTCTCTCTCTCTCTCTCTCTCTCTCTCTCAGACCTAGACGGCGGGCCAGGGTGTGCCGTAAAGAGACAGGGAGGAGGTCCCAGCTCCAGCCCCTGCACATGTTTTGGCTCTCAGACTGGGAGGGGACACAGACAGGGCAGGGAAAGCCAGGGCGGCGCTACACACGCCGTCTGGCCGGGACCATGCAAAGCCATGCAAATCCATGCAAATATTTTTCTGTGGAGACCTCCTTTTAGCAGCACTTTACTGTAAGTTCTGTTCTCCCCCTCAGGAGCTGAGAGTTTCTTCTGTTAAATGAGTCAGAGCCATTGATTTCACTGGTTCAAGGTCACTTGTGTGATTAGTCATTTATGTGTTGACTACACCTGAAAAAGCCATCTTACTATTTGTCACTTTCCCCAGCACATCCTCTTTACACATACACACCCATGGGTTTATATAATGCCTTAGCGTTTTCAGATCAGACAGATTGCTTTCATGGAGTCAGCAGCTCTGCATATGACTTTGCACGTCTATAGATTCAACGGCCCATATGTAACTTTCTGAATGTCTGTTTAGGGCCACAAAGACACACTGAATAAAGTAACCCCCTATGTTCAGTGCTTCGCATTTGGTATAATTACCTTAGGCCCATGTGCAGTTGCTCCAGAGCACCTTGTTCTACTGGAAACTCTTTTCTATAGAGATTATATAAACTGTGTGTGTGTGTGTGTGTGTGTGTGTGTGTGTGCAATTCAAAACTTATGAGAGCAATGGTAGCTGAATACACAAATTAGAAGACCCTACTGTGGATATGACATCAAGACAATTATTTTCAACACAAAATTAATGAATGAATTAATAAATAAAATGCATTATTTTATTAGTGTAGTAATTGTAAAGCACCTTAAGTACTTTTAATATGGTCAGATATTTGGACTCAGCACTATTATCAGACTAGACAAAACACTGTGATCCAACTGCTGGATGGGAATGTTTTGTCCCTGATCATAATCTGCCGTGTTACGACGATTTGATTATTGCTGGGAGGTTTTCCCTTAGATAATCATCTACTGAATTTTCTTGTCTAGACCGTAAGACAGTTTAAGGAACAAGAGTGTGTTTTCGGAGCTATTTCTACTCACTTTTAGACAGGCCTCAGAGAAAAGAGGCTTTGATACTCAGGACTGCATCCTGACTAACAAAAACTGTACCGCAGAATGAGACAACTGTATAACTTGAAGCAGTCTCTTGAAGAAGGACATGTTATGCCCCAGTAAATTTCAAGAAAAAGTGCAAGGACCTTCTCAAACAGAAAGCAGGCCAGACACTGGATTTGAATTGGGTCGGCGGAAGCGAATTGCTTAGCAACTGCCAGTCGGGGGTCAGCGGAGAGTGATTTTTTGGGGGTGTATGGGGGGTACAAACTGGAGGGCAGCATTTGTTCAGTCAAGCCTGTCTGTCCCACCAGCTGTGACTGTGGTGGACATCTGAGGCACCCAAGCTATCGAGGCTTCCAGGTTGTTGCCACAAACACACACACGCACACACACACACACACACACACACACACACACACACACACACACGCACACACACACACACTTTCACACACACAAACTCACTGCATCTCTGGCCTTTGCACAGCAGCAGGGAGCGTCAGTGTGTGTAAAGCTTTGTAGCCTCCAGCGTTGTATAATCTGATGAAATAATCCCAGTCTACAATATGCTGTGATACAATTTTTTCCCACAGCATTTCGCAGTGTCACTGGCTTAAATCTGATCTAGTTTAAACCAGTGCAGGCCCAGTGCAGGCAAACAGCGTGTTTTGTTTTAGTCTTTCCCAAAAAATTTTTAAGCAAATAGAATGTACACAATTTTGCATACATTTCATTTTGTGCCCAATCATTCCTTTAAGCCTTAGCAGTCAAGATGTATTACTATTGCTTTTCTGTTATTCAAATCACTAGTTACATGAAGAATTTATCATTTTATTTACATCTGATTTATATTCTGTATCAAAAGGTTTTGTTCCAGCATTTTCTCTCTGTTTCAGTGTCCGCAAAAAACAAAAACATGGCAAAACTATAAAATATGTCTCTTCACAAAACAGCCTTTATGCACAATAAATACACTATAAATTATAACAAAATGTATCATCTGCTTATTAACAGATTCTGACCTTTTGAAAAGAATTTCTCAATTAGCTGCAATGAATCACAAGGAAGACATTTAAAATACCAGACTACACAACACTTTTGTTGTCTGTAGTCATAATGGGAAGATCATACGGCTTCAAAAGTGGACCCACTTACAGTAGTGAATCATTTGTCCTATAGTTGTTGCAGATAAACTGTCTGTATGGACATTATAGTACATGATGAGTTCTATACATCCAAGACAGTTTAAGCCAGTCCCACAGCAGCTGTTTGAAGTGCATTTACTGCCTGCAAGCTCATGTCGGGACAAGTCAAATGGTGAGACCCAGCAGAGGCTCCACAATGAAGTACGTGTGTGATATCAGTTTTTCCTTCTGTTGGAAAGCAGCAGGTGTGTTTGTTGAGGGACGCTGGTAAATGACAGTGAGTGGCTGTGTGCTTGACAAAAAGAAGCTTACAGGATACACTTCCACCTGCTTGCCCTAAAGCCCAACGCTCTCTCTCTCCCCCTCTGCCTTTATTCTCTCTCTCCAGAATTATAGTTATTCCTCTGGTGTTTTGGTCTCTACCTATATGTATAAAAGCTTTAGGTCACTGCTGTGTCAGTGGTTTGGAAGGGATAGTATTTAGCAGCAGCATTCTCTGCTCAAGGCCACATCACCAGACCACACCAGCTGTTTAAGGATCATCTTGCAGAATTGAAGGCCTCAGCACTGGTGTCACTTCTGCTTTCTAAGTAATGTGTAAAAATTCTCTTCTGTACACTGAAACAAAGGCTGTGCAAATGCTCAGCATCATGGATGTCTCACTCTATTTACAGACCGAAACTTTTCTTAGTGCTTCTCATTTATGTGTAAATGTAACTTGACCATGTAGTTTGTAGTTTAGCCCACTGGCTCTGAAAGCTCTCATTCAGACACAGACTTGACCCCACGACCAGTGACAGTTAAACATGCAAATGATAAGGCCCTTAAGTCTTTCCAAACAGCTTGTTTAAAGGTTTACACTGCTGACAAACCAATAGAACTGGTTCCACAAAGATAACCCCAGAAATATCATTTCAGTGCATCTTATTTTAGAATGATCTGACATTCTGATAAAACCAAAGAGAACCAAAGAGTCCAACCAAAGATGTATTCTGATATGGATAATGAAAGAGTTGCTCCCTATTCTTACCGAAACACAGGCTTTGACATTTGAATCAGTGCTATATTTATAACTGGCTAGCCTTCTTTTGTTTGCGTGTTTTGTAGGGCGTTTCGGGAGGGTCTGGACTGCGTACAGTGTAACTGAAAGTGATGAGTAAAACTTTCAGCTTAAGACCGCGTCTCCCTCTGAGAAAAGCAAATTTTAGCATTGTTATGGTTGTTTTGCTGCAGCGTTTTACTGGAGGTTTCCCATTTCCAGCCTCTGCGCTTTCGCCCGTGTGCGTGGGCGCACAGACACATGAATGATGGGCTTAAAGAGTAGATGTGAGTGTGCAGGACTGCGTTTGGGATCAGACGGAGGCAGCGAGGCCTGGCCAGTTGTTGTTTAGCTCTTGCGGTCTGCTCCATCAGTGGGGTTATTACTGTTATGATGGATTTTGGTGGGAACACCCCCCTGTCCAGACGCTTTCCCCAGCCTCTGGGGTGTGTGAGTCAGAGAGGTGCTGCACATTTGAGTGTGTGTGTGTGTGTGTGTGTGTGTGTGTGTATGTGTTTTCATGCTTTAGGTTACTGATTTTATATCATAAAGATACTAAATAATAATTATGGAACATGCTATTATAACATAGATACTTGTATATATTTTATATATGGGCCATATTATTATACATACTCATGCACACATATGTATATTTAAAAAAAATTATGACCAAAAAAAGGATGTATTATATAAATAATGATGATATGACATTTTGTT
This sequence comes from Hydrocynus forskahlii, assembly GCA_037974365.1. NCBI lineage: Eukaryota > Metazoa > Chordata > Actinopteri > Characiformes > Alestidae > Hydrocynus > Hydrocynus forskahlii. Next base: position 14,827,557 of record JBBPCX010000038.1, on the reverse strand, counting down.
TGGATGGTGATTAGGAATCCACAACAGTGTGTATGATGTCCTGACAAGGTATGAAAACAAATGTGTGCGTGTGTGTGTGTGTGTGTGCACACGCATGTGTGAGGGTGTGAGTGTTCAGCCGTAAATAAGCAGATTATCACTCTCTCCAGCCAGCCAGCTACTCTTAGTTTGACCCAGTCTAGGCCAACTCTTTTGACTGCAACGTGTATGTGTTCATTTGGTCTCCTGCTTATTTTAGGCCAAACATGCAGACATAACAGGAATAGTGTGCTGTTTTTTTCTGCCAGCAGCCTCTGGGAAGCTGCTGAGTGTGTCATGAAAAGCACAGGAGCACCCTTTGCTCCTCAAATGTCACAGTGTCGGGCAACGCCAACGGTTTGAGGTCAATCCCATGCGTTGTCTTTCCAACTCCACAACTCCGCCCCTTCCCAATTTCTCTTTGTTGCGCAGAAAATAGGGACAGCATGTGGAGGAGATTGAGAAGGAGGAGGAGGGTGTTGGCAGGCTGGCGAGGGAGACAGGATTGGAGGAGGAGAGTGGGGGGACACTGAGGTTGGGACTCAGGGGTTAGTGTGTATTTTTAGGCCTGCTGAATTGACTCAGCCATGTGGCGGGGTTGATGAGGTGTTTCAGCTCTGTCTTTATTATGGTAATGACAGCACATGCATACTAGCCAGACAGAAACCAGCAAGACATGTTGTCTGAATAACTTGTTACAAAGTAAAACAAAAGTGATGCATCAGTTCGACCGCTGTGTGTACATTATTTCCACAAAGGAATAAAATATCCTTATTTTGTCTTTCAGTCTACTTATTTTTTGCAATACTTTTGTCACATGTTATGTATGTAACAAGTTAAATTCAATGCATACATTTTCACTGTGTAGTATTATCTGCCAGAAAACATTGTTTTGTGCATTTCTTTTGCACTTTGCGTATACATTTAAGCCCTTAAGCAGCAAGGGCCTGTATGTGGCCTACACTTCTCACATTTCTTGCATGTTTGTTTCATAGTATTTTTAAGTCATGTTCTTTAGTGTTTGGAGTATGGATCTTCTGTATAAGAAAATACATGGTCTCGATTTTTTTCCTTAGGTGTTATATGCTATAAAGGTTTTTCCCTCTCCTGTTAAGTTGACTTTTTGGAGATCTCCGAGAGTAATGATACATTAAAATGCATTGGTGAACAATTTAGAAACATAATGTGCAATAAACTTTAGAATTTTTTTAATTTTTAAATTTTAGATTAGTAACTATGTTTTTGTTTTGGTTTTTTTTGCATTAGGCTGCTCAGTCATGACAAATGAAAGGAGAGACCACTGAGCTTAAAGAAAGCTAACAGCACATTGGTGCCATTACACCATACACTTGCACTATTGTCTGGAACCAATTTACCTGATGAGCTGGTAGTTGGATTGATGGGCACAAAGGAGGTCATGATTGTGTGACTTTGGAAACGCATTTGAATGAGAGTGAATAAGATCTGGGTGAGCTCCTTTCAGAGAACACTGTGACACACGTCCCGAAGGATAAAAACAGATGTCAGGGCAGCTGGGAAGGCCGGACAGCATTTCTAAAATAAAGAGGATGGGGTGTGCCTCTCTTTTTGTCAAGTTTGACATTGGAGGGTTGAGGAGGAGGACTATCACCATAGAAACAAGTGAAAAAGAGCCTGGTGTGTTTAAGATTAGAGTAGCACACGCCATGAAATCAAAGAGGTATTGAGATTCAGTTTGTGATAACTATCCAGTCTGACCAGTGTAAATTTGACCCATATGCCGTATTCCAGTTGTTTCAATGTATTATTTAAACAATTTATTCTACATTTAATTTTACAATTAATTAGATCTACATTCAGTTTGCATCCTGTATCAAGCCTGTACTTTTTATGTTAGTTTCAACAAATATGGCAAAACTGTAAAGAACATGCTTCACAGTTTTGACTATTTTCTCTGATTATAGGCAGAAATAACGATTTTGGTCCTGTCAGTAATTTTGAAGACTTTTGGAAAAATTGCATCCACGTCTTCTTATAAACTATAATAAAAAATGTCAAACCCAGCAGGTAGATGTTTATTTTAATGCATCTCTTCTGTAAAATCTTTTCTCTGTAGTACCACAGTTCATACCAGTATTGCATTTTTGGATATTTAGTAGATAATGTTCTATTTTAATTTCAAAATGAATTTTTTAGCAAATTTTCTAAACAAAAAAAACACGTTTGTGTGAATATCAGTAATAACCTTTCAAGATTTTATTGTAATATCTAAGAGATAACTTTGTTTACCTGTAGTGTCTCATCTTAAGCCTCCAGCAGGCCTTTGTTCCTGACTCCTATGATATAACGATAATTTTGTGATGTTTTAAGTGGATAATAAGTATTATGGTGTAACAACATTGGGCATTTAAGGGGTTAAGATACATTTACCCCGTGCTCTTCTAATTTCCAGTAACAGTAACTTTAGTTTTTGCATTTGGTCAAAAAATTATTCCAGTTACCCTGAGAGCACAATGCATTTCCTAATATTTCGACATTCCATAAATGTCTGCCAGCGTAGATACGTTTGTTATGGCTGAAAGTCTCTCCTTGTTAATGTTAATGGTACTCTTCTTTCTAACTGTGAATCATTTACCTGCAAAGGAAATGAGAACCATTATGTTCAAGACAATAAAAGGTAAAGACCTGAACAATTTATGACTTTTGAGCTAGATGTGATAAACTGTGCTTTGACTGACGCATTTATACTTATCCTGTACCGGCTTATGTTATAAGTATGTAAACTTTGAAACCTGTCATTAAGAAACGTTGAAAAATGACACAATTTAAAAGAAGTGTTTACTCTCTGTGCCTTTATGTTCCAACCAGGAACTGTTAAACAACTGCTCCAAGACCGGCCTTCAGTTTAACACCACAGGCCACAGGCCACATTTTCAGCAAGTGGCAGTTTCTGACCAACAGCAGAACTGCTAGGTATAACAATTTCTAACTGGGTCTGTCTTCTCAGTACTAGCGTGTGAATATTGGCCTTAAGCAATTGACTTGTAGTTCATTTGTGGTGGAATGTCTAATGGCAGCACCAAAAAATATTTTCCTATACTTTGTGAATACAGCAGCTGTCCTTTAATTTCCATGAGTGAGCCAATAAAATGCTTCATATCTCTATTGCTAATGCTTGGCATAGAATATATTTGCATACACTGACATTCAGAATGAAGAATGCTTTTGCCTTTTGATGTAAAGTCACTGTTTTTGAGTTTTTTCATTGGACAGTGACAATATATAACTTGTAAGCAGCAACAGTGGCATAGACTACGGTAACAGCAGTATGTTTTTCATGCCTACACTGGTATACACCTATTTACTCCTTTTGGTATTTCATGTGCAGTTGATTGACATATTAAAATTGCATAAATATACGTGAAAACACCGCTATTTCGAATGCATGTGCTTGTTGCAAGCAATTGAAACCCTGGGGCTTTAACTTGTAATTAACACAGTCTCTCTTTCTTCTCTCTTTCTCTGTCTGTCTCTCTCTGTTCAGTTATAGTCTCAGAGTATCACCACACCCTATAAACCCCACTGTCTCTCTCTTTGACTTCCACCATCATGCTGGGTTGCCATGGTCTGACCCACCACCTCTTGATGATGGCTGGGCGTGGGGCTGGGAGAGGTTAAGAGTGGCTGCACTTGAGGTTTCCTTTCAACTTTCTGGGTTTGTCAAGTTGGTTAGCATTAGGACACCCCCCCACACACAAATGAAACTAGCCAGCCAGAGCTCGGGCTCTTTAAAGCTTCCTGCTGGTTTTACACGTACCTTCAATTACACGTGGCCCCAAACAAAGACAAATGCACTGAGAGGCAAACAATGGTCTCTCAGTTGTGTCAAAGAGGCCCGGGGCTGGAATTCCGCAGTTCAGCAGCATCTCAAAGTTCACTGCAGTTCATAATAAAAACGGGCTGAGGAGGAAGAATGCATATTTGTTCATACCAGTCGGTGTAATAAGCATGTTTGCATATGTGATTATTTCAGTTTATTGAGTTCTGAAGAAGTAATTTTAATGACAGCCAAGGCCTGTGTTTGCTGTTCTGTTTGCTACTAAGATACCAACCTAACACATATGTACACAGAACCAAATGAGCCATTGGGCAAGACTCTGAGTTTTCTTAAACAGACTGGTGTTAAGCTGTGAAATGTGACAATAATAGCATCAGAAAACTCTGACAGGCTGCGCTCGCTGTTTTATAGACCCCAGCGTCTGCATAGGCCCGTCCCACAGGAGCCTACACAGAGATTTCTCCCTTGATCTCTTTGCTATAAATGACTTTTGAAGGCCGAGTTCAAATGTAGCGCTATCATTTTTTTTTGGGGTGGCAATTACCTTTAACACTTAATGAGCCCACCCAGGATTTGGGGCTGAGTTTAATTGTTACCATTCTCTCACTCTCTCTCTCTCCCTCCCTCTCTCTCTCTCTCTCTCCTGTTTATGCAGTTCATGCAGTGATTAAGACACATCACTGCATTAGATCTTCCAGATTTACGGATACATGCTCCACCCTCAAACGCTTTCCTTTGTAGCAACTGTTGTGAGGTTGGATAAACTTTTATAAAACTTTTGAAATATATCAATTTAGATCACATTTTTGTTTTAAATTATATTTATTTTGTGTGCCTATGAAATGGCATATTAGAACAAATGCAGTGTTTTGTCCAGTAATCAAGTTAATGAGAGCATCTCTGGTTGCTGTCATTTCCCAAGTTTCAATTTGCCTCAACAAGTTCAGATACCAACTGCTTGTTATATAACAGCTCTAAACATGCTGCCACTTCTCATTAGATTGAATTTCAGTGTTTTATACAGTTTGCCCAGACATAGAAGTTGATAGCAGAGAACCTGTAAGCAGAACATGGGCAGACTAAAATATTTATTTTCATACTTTGTTTTTCGTAAGTATCTCAAAAGGAGAGAAAGATGACATATAACTAAAAGATCACACAGTTCTTTATTGCCTTTGAGATGAAGAGATCACAGGTGGAATGGAATCATGGATGTTTCAAATCACACACTTGTGCATGGCTCAGATAGTTGGCCTCAAAATAGATTTCATTTCCGTCATAACTGTCACACTCCCACTACTAGGGCCACGCTTTGCGGCTGCATATTCTGACCTCCTGATGCCACTGGCATCTCTTTTCTTGTTGCTCCATCATCATGTGCACATCTGATGTCCTGTTCCCATCGGATACTCACTCATGTGAAGCTGTTCTGGAATAGATACTGCCCATAGCTCATAGCATAATTAGATATAATAGAGTTCATGATAGTAGATAGTAGAAGTGCCATAGCCTGTCTAGGGGTCATGCAAATGTACAACAAATGTATGACCTAAGATAGGTGGTAAAAAAAAATCTATCAGTGGTGGAAAATAATGAACTGAAGATATTTTTGATACTTTTTTGATTACAAATTTTCTTTATTATTGTGCTGTATTAGAGTGAATGATTGTGTATTGGGGGGGCACTTTATATAAGCTAAATCACATCCATGCAGAATGTGTTGTCCTTAGATATAGGTCAGGTCAGATTTGTGGGGACGTTCCTGTAGATTCCGCGAGTTGGCATATATCAAAGCGCGTGGCTCTGCTTTAGTTTGGGAGGTGGAGAAGCATTCTTAAGATGAAAGGGAGGTTTTGGCTTTGGGATGAGAGTGGGTGGGGAGGAGGGGGGCAACCTGTAATTTGGGCTACTGTTGCATGCTCTGCCTTCTCCATAACCGCCAGTCCAGCGGCCCTGCATGGCTTAAAACCGGAGAGCCAGGATATGCAGATGAGCTGAGGTAAAGTGGAGCCACTTGAGGGGAAGAGAAAATGAGGCTGAAGACTTTGGGCAAGTCCATTATCGAATCATGCAGAGCCTTTATTTCTTCCACGAGGCCACCACTCCCACTGGTAAAAATAGAAGCGCTGTAGGGCTAAAAATAGCCACTTGCGCAAGGCTATTAATAGCTAAGCCCTCTGAACTTTATACTGTCAGAGGCTTTCGGGCATGAGGCGTGAGTAATAGCTACTGGGGAAAAGAAAAAGCCTTCTGTTCCCAGTTTCTCTCTCTCTCTTTCTCTCTCGCTCACTCTCACTCTCTCTCTTGCTCCAGCCTGGAGTCGTCCAGTTTCATTCAGTGTTCAGCCGCTTATGAAGACTGCTATTGTGCTTTGGAGCCTGCGCCCGAATACACACATATTTTCCAGTAGCTTTGGAGCGACGGTTGGAACACACTGCAAGCCATTGTCTGCCTCACGCCACTATGGGTTTGGTCTGGTGTCCAACAGCACTTTATTATTATCATAGTTCACCCCTCCCTGTTTTGCTGTATAATCTTCTCACGTTTTTTCCCAAAGTGAACATGAACATCACACCCCGAAAACAAATACAGAAAGAGTGTGTAAGCCCCTTCCCCTCACCTCAGTCTATTGCTCCATGACTGCATGACTCATAGCTGTCCAACACTCAAAAAGGTGCCAAATGTGTTGTTAGAGCTATGCCACAAAAGAACAACTTTTCATAGGATGGGTTGGAGCTCAAAAGCTTTGAAACCTGTGTAGCAGTACTGATGTTCCACATCTGTAGCATACAGTTTCTTACCACAGACAATAATTTGGGTGCTTTTCTCTGTACGCTGAAAAAAAGACTCAAGTGTTTAGAGTCTGTCCTTTGCTAAATAAAGAGAAACATGTCTAAATTATGTCCTGTGAAAAGCAACTGCATGCTTCAGATACAGCAAATAGAAATTAGGCTAAAAATGTTTATTTTTCTTTAAGGAACCTTTCATTCAGTGCTTCTTTGGAGGATGATTCTTCTCGGCATCTTCTAGACCCTATGTTTTTAAAGGCAATACATGTACAAAAGACACCATATTTGAAGACAGACTATTGGACCAGGTGATGAGTATGCAGGTAAACATGGTTTCTAGAAGGAAAAACATAGTATATCTAGGGTCAATGTAGCCTTCTAATTAAGTCTGTGTATACTGTGCTTACTAGGAAACCTTACCAGCAAGGCAGCTTTGCGTTGTTTAGAACCATGCTTCCTTAATAGTTGCCATGACACGTAATATTTGGAACGCTGTCCATCAAATGAATGCACAATTGTGCGTCTTGATTATTCTTCTTCCAAATGCAATATTCAGCTGAAACTGATGACACACAACATGTATTCATTTCCTGGCTGTGTTTTTAGTCACATCCTTGTTCTGCCAGCATTGCAGTGCCATATGAGCTCCATCTCCTCTTGGCCTAGAACATTCACTCCGCATCTGCTATAAACCAGTAATTGGTGTGTTTAATTAAGCATGAGCTACTGGTTTATGGTGGAGAGATAAAGCACTGGAGCTGGCTTGATTAAAGGCATCACACAGTGCGCTGCAAAATGGGAGCATTCACAAAGATGTGGCTTTTACAGCCTGCATGATTTGGTTGAGGGTTCATGGGACGGCACAAGAACCATAAAACCCTCTGCCTCTGTCACAGCCTCAACATTCATCCAAGGGGGCCGGGCTGTAAAAAAAGGGCCCATTCTGTGGGTGGGAACGGGCCTCTGTGTGCATGAGCCCAAAGCTCCTGCCAGACTCCTCGTACCTGCTGACCTCAGCGAGGGAGTCAGGCTGGGGCGCAGAAATAGCAGCAGGCTGGGTGGCACACACTCATTACAGATCACACACAGATCAAGGCTTTATGTGCAGGAAGAGAGGTGGGGGGAATCATCCGAGGCCAGGCAGAACGTCTCTATGTCTGGGTCTGTGTGTGTGCAAAAAAGCGTGAACTGCACAGTTTCCTGTGAAGGACCTGAGAAGGACTCTCTACTCCTTCTGTGCCTGCATAATTACGTATTCCAGGACTAGTTTCAAGCATTTAGATAATGCCCAAGTATGTACACACACACACACACACACACACATACACACACACACACACCTATATTTATTTATATATGTATATATATATATATATATATATATATATATAGATAGATAGATAGATAGATAGATAGATAGATAGATAGATAGATAG
>JBBPCX010000038.1:14784125-14802196 GCA_037974365.1 Hydrocynus forskahlii | reverse complement strand
ACATGGCTGGAGTGTGGGAGAACTTGACTGGCTGCACAGAGCCCTGACCTCAGCCCCATCCAACACCTTTGGGATGAAGTGGAACGGAGATTGCGAGCCAGGCCTTCTCGTCCAACATCAGTGCCTGACCTCATAAATGCTCTTCAGAATGAGTGGGCACAAATTCCCACAGAAACTCCAAAAGCTTGTGGAAGACCTTCTAAGGAGAGTGGAAGCTGTTATAGCTGCAAAGGGGCACCAACTCCATATTAAAGTCTATGTGTTTGAATGCAATGCCATTAAAGTCCCTGTTGGTGTAATGGTCAGGTGTCCCAGTAGTTTTGTCCATATAGTGTATACAGGGACAGTGTAAAATATTTTTTTGTAAAATATATATTTTTTGCAGGATGTGTAAAAGAAAGTTTCATTTTTTTTACTGTGTGGTTAAGACTTCTGTGTCAGGCTGAGCAGCCAGACATGTTTTGTTTATAGCAGTGTCATTTTCATGACTAGAACGATTGTTGCACTTAATCCTCTCTATGCAACTTTCATAGTGACCACATAGAGCTGTCCAACTTTGACTTGAAGGATAATTTGCTACATGTATTCATGTAAATAGTAGTTGCTGAATGAATGTTTTTGTTTCCTTTTCAGGGCTTGTTGGCTCAGCGTATCATATTGTGGCATACCAACCTGAGACAGCAGTTGAAGCACTGGCAAGGGCAGCAAATGGCACAGTCACAATGGGTATGTAATACTGTTCGGTCTTTAACGTTTTAACTTCCCATTTACTTTTGAGTGCCCAATGTGGATGCCACATTTAATTGTCTAAATAGAGCCACTTTACCTTAGGAGTCAAAATGGTGTATTAGAGTATAGCAGAGTAGAATAGAGTATTTATTTCATGCCACTTTGTGTGGGATTCTTTCAAAGTATTGCCAGATAATAAAAATAAGTTTTTTTATATAGTACATGGATTACTTATACAACTGATATGAAACCTTTTCTGTAACATGATTAATTGACTTTTTAAGGTGGGGCTTATTGCAGACACTCAGTGGTTCAATTTGAGAGCTATTTCTAGAATTGGAAATGGAGTCCAGTTTGTTTCCAAGAGGGGCCATTGGGGTTCTATTAAATGGGACTTGGTACAATTGTCCTGCATCATAATTTATAGACAACTATTTCTTTGACATCATAGAATAATGAAAAAAAACAACCACAATTGGTGGTTTATCTAAATATATAATATGAATATTTATGTTTTATGAATACACTGATTGCACAAATGTGACTAGAGGAACAATGTACACAATAGTGGAGTATAGTTAATAAAATAATGACAATAGGCCATAATTCATTCTTTTTACAATCCTAGTAGTATTACAACAGTATCTTTTCTGTTCTGAGATGCGATTGATGTGTGTTCATTGCAAATTGTGTGTATTTGGCTCCACATTCATCTACATTTATACTTTTAATGTCATCTGTATTTGGTGAACTATGGAAACGCTGATTTTTTCTGTTGTCAAAAATGTTTTGCTATGTCTGTAGATGATTGTAAAGCTGCTGGCTCCTGCTGGCAAAATATACATTATCTCCTAATGAGTGTTTGTATCTGTTGTTTATCTTCTTGTAAGGGAGAGTGAGGCACACCATAACACATTTTATTTGCTAAATGATTTAAAAAGTGTTTAAGCAAACACGGTTAATTTAATACACTTGTTAGCTGTTTGAACCAGATTAACTTTACAACTTAAACAAAGAATATATGCAGTAAAATAAAAAGCATAGTGACTAGAGGCTGTTCTTGATGTGCAGATTTATTTTTGACTGCAAATTAGAACAGCCAATTTCAACATCTGAAATACAATACAGCTCTCACCTTGATTTATGTGCTTTAAAAAAGTACTATTTTAGGTGTTAATTATGTTTACTCACAACTCAGTGATTAAAAAAAAACACTTTATGAACACAATTGCTGCTAAAACAGTCCAAGGTAAATCATGCGAAATCTGTCTGTCTAATTACTGTTAAAAAAAAATCACAAAAATCAAAATCACAAATGATTTTGCATTGGGAATACATGAAGATGGCCTGACTAACCTTCAACCTGTTTGTCTACATACAAAATCTGTTACATTTCAATCTGTGTAAGATCGTGACTCGCTCTAGGCTAGGCTGTTTATCATGGACACTTTCATAACCAAAGAAAATCACGGTGCATGTTAAAAACAATATAAATTTAATGTACAGAAATCTAAACATGAAATGTTTTATTTTATTTTTCAGCCACTTTGGGGGCAATATTTGGATTGACAACCTGTCTGAGTGCGCAGGCTAGGGATGCTCCCGAGGACCCAACAAACTACTTCATCGGTGGATGTGCATCCGGGATCTTTCTTGGAGCACGAAGTACGTATTTTTATTAAATGTCAGCATGATGTGCTGTCAGGCGGAAATGTTGGATTGTAGTTGTCGGCACATACTTTACCTTGTAAGCTGTTGCCTTGCACTGCAGACTCCTCTCTTACCTCCTACACTGTCTTACACTGTTCCTAAAATAGAAATGAGTCGTGTAGCATTTTCATTACTATATACTTTGACTACAGGCTTCATGCTGTTTTAGATAAACATCTGCATAATAATACATAAATGTATTGTGTCTTTCAATAGGAAAAGTCTCTAATGTGCTTTGTTCTTGTCCTGTTGTCATATAGCTCATAGTGCTATGACTGGCACAACAGCATGTCTTGGCCTGGGGGCGCTGGCCATGTTCACCAAAATTGGGAAGAAGGAGGGCTGGAGGCTTGCCGGGCCACCTAAACTGTAAACTCCTGATGTCATAGTGTTGTGTTAATATTGTATATTGATTAAATAAATCTTTTTGAAGATGAAATGTGTCTTCAGTAAAATTCTAATGTTTGAGTACCATTTAATCATTTCAGTTTGATTCAGATTTGAAGCAAGATCATAAAAAGATCTAATGCAGAGCGACTTGAGAGATTTCTTTACATGTTAGTCCTTTCACTGTGTACACATTTGAAGAGTACTGTCATTAATTATTTGTCAAAAAACTGAGTAAAAAGGCTTATTGGTGTAATTTCCCAGTCAATATACAGAAGTACAAAACAATTTTTTAATATTGTTTTGTCTGCACACAAAAGTTTTTTGGCAAGCCCCTTTCATGAACTAGAGCTACACACACTGCCTGAATGGTTTCTTTTAGCATGAGCAATTCTTCACTATAAGCACCACAGTTTTTGTGGTCATTGCTATCCTTTGCCACAAGATGGAGCTGCAGATCAACAAAATTATATCACTTCTCCAAACCGAAACTCCAAACAGCACATGTGGAATTTGTATTTGTGGCTCCCTTTAATAGATAACTGAGTTTATGGTCTTTTGATGGCTGTATTTTGTTACTCTGGTTCTATTACGGGGCTAATTTTATATATATGTTTACTATCTAGATTTTAGCCCATTAAGAAAATAAATTCCTCTATTTTATTAATTCCGCTTATAAATGAGCAATGTGTGAGGTGTTTTGTGTCATTCCATTATTATATGCCCACATACATTTCAGGGAGGTCTGGTATACACAGGGTCTTGATCCTGGAATGTTTTACGGTCTCTAAGCGGCTCTTTTCATATTTTACATTTGTAGGTGGTTTACACAATTTGAGCAGAGCCTTGTTTCTATTATCAGTTTGTTTGAGAAGTTTCCAATGTGTTAGATTTTTATTGGAGTGCCATAGAGCTCCCTAGACCGTATTTATAGGCAATTACCAAAGCATTTATAGACAGGCTTTTAAAACTGAATTAATGAATGCAAGAAACAGCTGCTCACAGTTTACTTCGCTTCATCAGTTGAAAGGGCAGGGCAAATTTGTAAAGATTTTGATTGCTGTCTTTTGGCTTTCCACATAGGCTGTCATTTGCTTGTTGAGAGGTGGCTGGACTTCAGAACTGCTTGGGCAAATGTGAAATGGTCCAGTTATCTTTAATGTTTCATTTAGTTAAACAGTTCGTGGTCAGTCCACAGCTGGACCTTGATTCTTAGAACATATCCCTTAAGAACTCTAATATGAATTTCTTTCACTGTTTATTGTGGTACTAAATCTTTGGAAGGAGCCTTTATCTTTTCCATCTAATTTTTGGCTTCTTTAACAAGTGCTAATCCATTTCCAAGTAGTTCATTTCATGGAATGTGAGGAACGTAACAACATGCAGTAGAATGGCTGGAGTTTTGTCAGTAGTTGTTTTTGAGGAGTAGATGTTTAAAGTGTTTTAGAAATGAAATCTTTCCAAACCTGGAATATTGTTTTATTACATAACTATTGGAAACAACTGGATATTTATAGTGAAACTTCCCTAATCATGACATGGTTGTGTCTTAGGACTGCACCTAGACTATAATGAGGTTCCTTTAATTGTGTAAATTCAGAAAGTCTGAAGCTTTGGCATCCGTTGAAAATAACCAGCTCACTTTCGTATAATGCAGCAATCCTGACTCCTGTCTTCTCTCATTCTAATGAGTTTGCAGGAATAAAGGGGCTGATGTGGGCTTTCTCCCTGCTTTCCATTCGTTATTGATTAGCTCTCTCTTTTCCTTTCATAAAGAAGCACAGAGCAAAACACTTACATTACTCATTACTTATTATTATCTATGGCGTCATTGTCTTTAGTAGACTATTTCATGCTAATCTTTCATTCCTTTTTACTAGCTTAAATTGCAACCAGGCTTGATGAATCCTCCAGTCATTGTGTACGTGGGAGAAAAACTTGCCGTATGTTTATGCCACCAGCTGCTTTATGTTATTGGCCAGAAATGGCTGGAGATCAGCAAGCTCAGCCCGATTGTCCTAACCTTTTAATCCAGAGAGGCCCAGTGCCTCGCTGGAAGCCTAAACGCTGTTAGCATCGACCCAGAATGTGCGTCAGAAGGGCTTGACGCAAGGGCATCATTCTTCTTTGTCAGAGGTCAGCCTCTGCAGTTTTTTATAGGTACTAGACGTCGGGCATCTCAACATGTACAAGCAAGGAGAACTTCATTTGAGAGTCTCTGGGCTGTGTGTTCTACTAATGGAGAAAATGCTTAGACACTCTGTGAGTATCTTTGATATCAGTGTATGCTGAAACGTTCCCTTCATAATGGACAGCACGCTGATAATCCACTCCGCAGCCTTCAAGACAGCAGCTGCTAGTGGATTTGAATATAGACGGAATGAAGGGCCTTTCATTTATCACATTAGTATCTGGAGCCTTCTCCCACCACATCATAACAGAATATCTGTAATCTTGGAGCAGCTGGTGGCCTGGTGGTTTGGGAGTTGCCCCTGCAATCGGAAGGTTGTGGGTTTGAATCTCAGGACTGCCAGTGGCACCACTGAGGAACTCGAACAAGGTACTGTCCCCACACACTGCTCTCCGGGCACTGCGTCAGTGGCTGCCCGCTGCTTCACCTGAATGAGTTAAATGCAGAGAACAATTTAATGCTGTTCACATCCTGTGTTGTGCTGTGTTTTCTTCACGTGTCATAAATGTACACGTACACTTCTAATATCATCACATCTGAAGGTGCATTCCATTCACCGTAGTGGCTCCCTACAAAGAAGACTATACACAGTACTCTTTTTAAGAGACGTTCCTAACAATAGGGAGTGAAAATGTTAAGCTGTAATAGACTTTTTACCTACGAACATGGCATACATATATATACATATATATTAGGGCATTAACGACTCCAGATTTTAAATCACACACACAGTGGCAATATGTATATATCAGGTTTGGTTAGGCATAATTATATATTTATACACTTTTATATTCAAATTGTAGTCCTTATAACACTCTAGGATATCTTTTCATACATGTCAATATTAATAACATTGAAAACTTAAATAAAGCTTAGCCTGGGGATATTTCTTACATGAGCAGTTGCAAATGAAAGGGACTGAAATCCCACCACAGGCGGTGAGACTTAAACTAATAAACTCCCAAACCAAGAAAATCCCACCACTGAATAATTTACACGGTGCTGAGCATATGGAATCCAATACACTCCAGCCAAACTTCTCAAATTTGTCTCCTCGCACACACACAATATCCCGCACCCATCCGAGTGCATACACTCATCCTGCCTCACACACACGCGTACAGGGATGCAAAGTCAGCAAATAATGCTGAAAGTAGAAGTCATGCAGCCCTTTGCAGGTCATAACAGGGTTTCTGAAAGTCTCCTCTTAGCACAGGAGATGTTTTTGGAGACGTGCAGGAGGACTCGATTTTACAGCGTCGTGTCGCCACAGCAGTGTGTCTTTTGAGGAAAGGAGATAACAGGCCTTCATTTTTCTTAATTGATTTATGAGGACCCTTAGAGGGAAGCCTGTGTTTAGTGCCAGCTCATTGCAAAAGCGAAAGACGTTCCTACGTTAATTCCTGTGTTTAAAAAAAGACATCTAAAAAAAAAAACCAAACAATTGAATTAAAAAAAAAGAGTGTTTTTCTTGTCAGTAAATTCAGAAGGGAAAGATTGCAGTGCATTCCCAGAACTGGCCTCAGATCTAGCTTTGAATCCTAATATAATCATTGCCTGTGAATCTGGCAGCTTCAGCAAGTGCTTACTTTGAAATTGCTAAATTGAGCCTCACCGCATACATAAACATTAGGCTACTTTGAATGCAGCAACAAAACATAAATTGCACAATATTTGTCAACCAGGGAGAAAGTGAATATGGTAAAAATTGTTCCTACGCATAGCAGATGTTCGCTTTCAGTTTATCTTCACCCTCTACAGTATTTATAATATCTCCACATTTTTCTGTCTTAAGAAGGCTCGCTAAAGATTCATTGGGTCTGAGCAGATGTATGATTTTGAGAAGCATTTGTAAAGCTAACTTGGCTTCTGTGATGACTGCTATGTGACGCCTGTGTGCCAGAAAACATATGAGTACCCATTTCATGCTTACTTTCATAGAATTCCAATCTGTCAGTCAACTTGTTCACTTGTTTTGTTCTTGAGATCTTGAGGCATGCCAACTCAACTTCAGCCTGAGAAAGAAAACGGTAGAATCATTTTTCAGGCCAATTTGGGCCTTTTGCAACTGTTCTATAAAGATCTAGAGAGAAAGCAATTCATTCCAGCTGCACTTCCTTTTCTTTCTTTTTTTCTTTGGTCATAGGCATAATAAAGTCCCTTCAATCCAATTTATGGTCAACATCGTGAGCTTCATCAACAATTTATGATTCACTGTTCTTGAGAACTTGTAAGGTTTTGATTTATTCTACACTTTACAATGGTAGGCCCCACAGTTTTAGAGACAGATTTTTATGAAGCATAAAAAACATCCACTGGAATTTCATGGAGAACTTACAGAACCTAAACATTCAGTTTAGATAATTAATCTGCAGTCAATTTTTCCACGTGGCTGCCAAAAATTAATGTGATGGCATAGGAAAGATGTGGAGTACTTTAATGTTAGACATTTGAATTTCCTTGACATTTTATTGATTCAGAAACTTGCATTTAAAAAATACCTACACACATTTCTTATCACTACAGCAAAATATTTATCATTATCATTTTCATCACTACTATTTTTCACTCAAGTCTACATTTTATTTAGTTCCTTTTACTAAATTTCCATCCAAATTCTTCCGTTTTGAAGCCAGCAATTCATTACTCTTGTGTTGCATTTATAAAGAACCTTATATATTCTTCCAGGCTATTACAGACAGTCGCCTGAAGCTTCATTTGCTAGTGTTTTGTAACTGAAACCAAAATAGGCCTATCAACAGATACTTGTGAGCTCTCAGCTGGATTGGAGATTTGTGCTTTTGGTTCTCCTGTTGACAAGAAGAGCAGAGCATTATGAGGAGATTTCCAAAATTTCTTCATTGTGGCAAGGGTGATTACAGAGGTCCAGATGAGGCTTGAGATTAAATTTGACAAGAAGTTCTGGTCATCATCCTAGGTCATTTGGTTGAGCAATTGCACGTTTCCTTCATTGTGAAAGAAAACCTGAAATAAAACACGAGTGCCAGTCACACTTTTAAGCAGCAGTGAAAAAGTTACTGTGGAATAGTGCACTGGGGTAGACGAGTCAGGACCTAATGGCAAACCACTAATGGGAATCCTTTCCCTTTCGATCTCAAAATGTGAGCGATGGGGTTGAGCAAGAATGACTTCACCTCCTGCTATCTCACAAGTAGCCTAAACCCAACACTCTACAGATGCAAGGCTTCAGCTTCCCAGCCAAGCACAGCTGCAGAGCCTTCCTCTCAGCGCTGTTTATAGTTGCCGTGATTTGAGGGGAACAGCTTGCTACACAAACCCTTACCTGATCCTCGATTTTCTGGCTAGAGCCCCCGTCGGACTTTGCATACAAAATGGTTTGTCCTCGTTCAGTCTCTTGACCTTAATAATGGACGTATAAACTTAAAAAAAAAAAGGTGGATCGAGTGACTGGAGTAGAAATCACCATTTTTCTCATTTACAGCTGCCTTTTGCTGGGATTTTCCTGCCTCAGAATGAATGTTTGGACTGCTGTTTTCATCCATCATGTTACAAAGTTCTCTCATTAGCAGAAAGAGAATAAAGCGTTAAGCAATAGACTGTGCCAGAAGAAATGTTTGAACCTGGGTGCTGGGTTTACATTAAGTTAGTGCTAAAGCAGACCACACAAAATGGGCATTTTCAAAGAACCCCAGAGACTAAATAAGATCCTTGTTAGCAAAGCAGCCAAAGACAGCAAATTGTCCGGCCTTGTTGGGCATTGCTGTTGATCTTCCTGCTTGCACAAGCATAAAATAAAAGCTTTTGCAAGCTTTTTAATCTAACACGAAGCAGTCAGCTCCATCACCTCAGTGTTTAATGCTTAATCGTATTATAAGGCCTTACCCGAGCATATGTTCAGGTTATACGATCTCTCTTTAGAGGACCACTGTGCTATAGAATGCACACTCAATGCTATGATCACGAGAAGGATAAAAATGGCTAAAAGCCATGCCCAGTGTTTTGCCCTCCTCCAGACTTAATCTCCAGGGAAACCAAACAAACACATTATTCCGCTATAGAATGAGGATAGATGACAAAGATCCCGACTTGTTTGGTCAAGCTTGGCCAAAAGAATAATGACTGCCTCCCTTTTACATGCATTTGCCTAAACACAATCTTCAGAGCTGAAGATCGATCGGGTAAGAGGAGGTTGCTGATGACAACTTTCAGCTCCCTTGCAGATTGGGCCATAGTACTGAAATGTTCTCAGACTAAACATGAGAATAAAGTGTTTTACTTTTGGTCGAGTGCTAAATCAGCACCGCAGTCCACTCTGTGCTGAATTAACAAGTTCTAAACGAACTCAGGAGCAGCTAACTTAGAGGAGCACTTTGTAGAGAAGTCGCTTGTATGTGAGCTGAAAACCCAACGAGAGAAATACTTTCTACTCTCAGTAACAAAAAACAAAAATCCCAAAAAGTTACTTTAGCTTTGGTTAGATCTCAGCATCCTTTTGAAATGTTTGTACCATTCTAAGCCTATACGCTGTAAAAAAAATTGAATTTAACTTAGAAAAAGTTAGTTACTGGGCTGTCTTTATTTTTTTAGTTAACTGAGCTTCAAATGATTAGTTAAGAGAAGTTACAGATTTTTCTTTACGTTGACTTTTTAACCCTTTTAAAAACTTTAAAAAAAAGTAAATGCTAAAATCATTTTTTCATGGTGTATATTAATATTGTAATGTTTTGTGATGTCACAAAAACAACACATTTACATAACAAGCCTAATCATCTTACAGGATCTTGGCATTCATTTACAAATAACAGTATTAAAGGCAGAGTAACAATGGAGGTCGGAAAATGCTGTTCTAGAAATGAGTCCACAAAAACATCACAAGCGGACCTCGAGAAAATCAAAGCAGGGTAGGATATGGACTATTTAACATGTGTCTTTGTGAAGTTCTTGAAGTGTGTTAAAGGTCAGATTGTTACAAAGCAAACTCCTGAAACTGTATACAATAACATATGCCAAAAACCACACCCTGCAAACATGATCCCTGAGCTGTTACAAACCGCGCTGCTAACTCCACCTCGAAGAGTAAACTTATAGCCTTTACTAATGCTTTCTTTCCCCACTGTCCAGTGTTCAGTTAAATTTAAGGTGGTTTTAGATCATCACCTTGAAAAAGGCACACCTTATCTTAAACTCATCTTATTATCTTCTCATCCAAGTTTTTATCTTTACTTTTTTTTTTTTTTACTGGCTGATAAGTCTGGTTAAGCCAGGCCAATGGTAAGAAGAGCATGTAAACTATCTCAAGTAGTAGTTTTTGATCTCATATTTTTACTTGAGGCATCATTTTAGTGAAGTAACAACGTCTTTTATTTCGATCTGTGTCTGTTTGCCTGTATCTGTGACAAATTTGTCATGGCAGTGAAGCCCTACAACATTTTTCAATAGTTTCCCACATCATCATCAAGACATCATGAGAGATGATGAATTGCGTTGGCTAAAACTGACTATGTGTTTCAAAGAGAGAGAGTGTGTTGTAAAATGTCTGTCACAGTTGCCTATGAAAGCCAACTGATCATAGAGCTTCAGGCAAACAGCCCAGGTCAGTGTTTAAGATTTAAACACTGCTGTTTAAGATGCAGGGCAATGAGGATGATGCACATGCATAAGTGAAGATCAAGAAGAAGATCTATTTAAATGCATTCACAAATAGCTTCTTGATATTGTAATAACTATTATCAGAACATTTTGGTGTAATCCCATTGGCAGAAATGTACAAGATTGGATTACTTACCTGTATGCAGACCGTTGACTTGAAATACAAATGCAGACTCGGTATGGGCTAAAAACTTCTGACGTATTTATTTCAATGAGCAGTGAGAAAAAAAAAATAGCTAAAAATGCCACAGCACTCAGAAGAGCACCTAATAGCAACTATGTGAGTTTTTGATTACATGTAATTTCATACCTTTTTTTACAATAAAATGTTCTGTTGTTATTTATTTTTAAATAAGCACTCAGCTGGCCAAAAGACTGGATTTAATAATATTTAACCATAATTTGAAAAGGCAAGCTCAGAGAACATATGGACCAAAGGACCATTCAAATGTCAGTAACACAGCTTGGATGGTCCACTGTAGATGCTTGACTTGTCGTCAGCTAAGGTTCAACTAGATATATATTAAATGCAACTGAAGCTGTATATAAATTATGCATTTAAAACTAACCATAAACCCAACCCTAACCTTAACCATCTAATCCTGATCCTAATCCTAACCCTAACCCTAATGCTGTTATTAACCATTGATTTTCACCAGACAATTTGTTAACAATAGAATCTTCTGTAGATAAACAATTGGGGACAGTCAAACTTAAGTGTGACCACAATTTCTGATAGACAACATTGAATACTACCATGCTTTCGCCATGGCTGTTGATGTCTGATTAATGGTTAAAAAAGTGGTCAGTGTAATGTAATTAGTGGTTTAAGTCAAGTAGTCTTTATTGTCAAGACTTGCATACACTAGCTTTTTCTGGGCCATGGTACTGCACACAAAACTGTGGCTAAACAACAACAGTATGACACGGCTATAAATACAATATACGATTAAACAATTAATACACAGAATATTAACTAGATAGGACAACAACAACAACAATAAACAAATGAGCCTCTAAGAAATGGATGGCTGTCAGAGCAGCACATGAGAAGAAGAGCCAGTGCAAACAAGACAGTGATAAAAGTGTCTCATGAATACTGGAAAAACTTACTTAATAACGTGTCCTACAGATCCCACTCTAATTAACCTTTTCTCTTCCACTTGGCTGGAGGTGAAGCTTGTTAATCTTGCATTTGTGTCTGTGAAGGAGGGGTGGGGGAAAAGGAAGAGTAAAGTGCAGTAACCCTCCAACAGCCCCCCCCCCTTCCATCTCTCTCTTCAACCATCCCCTCTGCACCAGCACTTCAGCACTCAGCCAGCTGGAGACTCGCTTTTGCGCACCAGTTCCATTCCCTCCACAAGGAACTGGTCCAGTCTTGCTGTGGACAGAAATAACTTCAAGCTTTTGATGAAAGTGTTTGATTTGTTGGGCACCAAGTAGCAGCAGCTCTTCACTCCTAATCCACTGATCAGACAGGATCAAAAGGAGAAGGTAACATCCTGGTCCCAGCCCAGAGAAGAGGACACACACAGGCTCTAGGGTTTGCTTGTGTAATCGAGGCTGGGATCACTACCTGAAAACTTGTCTAATGCACTCCTTCAGAAAGTCATATCAGATTATATCTGTTGGAATGGCTGAGAAGAAGATTCTTTGGGTCCGATGAGAAGCCTTTTAACTTGGAGCGTACTTAATGGGTTTTGGAATAATTGTTAGAGATCTGCTGAAGAGGCGTGAGTGTGCTGCCATCAGCTTTCCCTCGCTTTAGTGAATCACTGCAGAGGAATTTTCGCGGAATAAACAACTTTCTCAAGCCACACTGCCATCTCCTCAGCATTGTATTTCACAGGACGTTAGTGGACTGGTGAGCAACGGCAAACTGTTTGCATAAGGCTATTGCAAGTGCTTTAAAATGTCTTTAAATTACTTTTGCATTCTCTACTGACATTTAGCAAGGTCTGGGAGGTGGATTTGCAAAATAGTTGCTTTAATCACTTCTTAACTTTTGGAAATCCATTTGTAGACTACACTCTAAGGGGCGTTTTTCAAAAGCAAATCATCAGTGTGGAAGTTGTATTTTTACCCAGAGGAAGACTTTTTTTCCCTGCATGTCTGCTTGACTTATTGCACAATCACTCCCTAGCAGCAAGATGGGGATTTGGGGAGCCTTCTTACACACCCTAAGTCCCTGGATGTCTGACGGTCCTCTGAAGCTGAAAGAATGCAGCACTTTTGGGGACTAGCCCTTGAACGCCCCACACCTTAGACTGCTGGACACAACCACGAAGGACAACAAGAAAAAGAAGGAGAGACCACTGCAGCCTCTTTCACCTCTCCCCAAGTAAAAGGGCTGGAATATTGATCAGTGCCATTTTTACCCAGAGGTCATCTGAAAACATAGACACGCTGACAAGTCTGGATAAGCCGGGCAAACGGTAAGGACACGTCCACTTTTGTCATCTAAGCCGCAGCTTAAGTGCCAGTCTGTCACCTCACGATGAGCATGCGCTGAAATTAAACATCACATCATTCATACAAAGTTATGTACAAATTCACACAGGAATTGCTGTCACTGGCTTTGGCTTATGTTTATTTTTCATAAGAGGAAGTGTTTGTGAAATTTGGGAAAACGTAGATATTTATCTCTAACATTCTGTAAAAGAACACAAGGTACTTCCTTATGGCTCTTTGTGACCATGTCCTTCAAAACGTACGTTCACATGAACAGAGAAACTAGAAATCACTCTTGCTCAGTATGTGTGTTTGCCCGTCACTAACCCGCTAAAAGGCGTTCAGTCATATGTCATAATCAGTCATGAAGCTTGACTTTTATGTTTGCCGTCTGTCATACAACTCACCCATCAAACCTGGTAATGCCAAAACCAGTCTAAACTTTCAGAGTGCATCTCCATTCACTCTCGGTGGCGGAAAAGTGCTGCTCTGTAAGTGCTGTTATCTCAACAGCGGGAGATAAAAGAGATCCGCTGCCACTGCCGCGCTCTCTCAAACACACCGTCTAATCTATTTCTGTTGAAGGCGAGAGGAACATGCGATGTATAGGAAGCACAGGCATAGCTGAAGTCCACCCATGCGAAACCTACTGGGAACATCCATGCCCATGCTCAGGCAATTACAAGAATTGTGTGCTGAGAATTAGAACTGCCCCAGCAAGATTATTCACTCTAAGTGAACTCTGTATACACAGGAGGGGCCACTATTTATACCACTAAACAGCTGGTGATGTATTTAGACACATTTTTTGTTGGGATGATATAAATTGGAAACATTTTCCCAGTCGTGGTGTAAAAAAAATACGAAGCAGCAACAGAACTTGTTTGTTACAGAAGAAATGTTTCTTTCTGCTATTCTAATATCTATGATTACATATATTATGCAACTACAGGAAAGGAAAATGAAGGATATGATACGGAATATGCATGAAGAAAACGTTTTTAATCAGTTCTAATAATGGATGTTTAAGGGTGCAAAAGAACAGAACCTCAGTCTTGAGGGACTGCCAGAACATTCAGCGAGAAGATCCCATTAGAAAAGAACAGCTTTAAGGCCTCCTCCGCTCTTTCAGGAGGGAAGAGTTATGGTGCTATTCAGTTAAGAAGAAGACGTGAATAAAGGCTATACAGGTATTGTGGCCAAACTGAGTGGTTCCTCCTGGCAGAACAAAGGCTTTTGATGGAGGGATTGGGAGCTGGGATAGAGTTCACTTTCTCTCTTTTGAAACCTCCCCACCTGACCAAGATCAGCATAAGGAACATCTGCAGCATGATACAGATCTGGTCAATGATACAGTGTGGTCTGTTAACAAAAGGATTTTGAAGCAAACAAATTGCTTATGCTGCTGACTGTAAGGACAAACACTTTTATAATCTAATTTAATCTAATCTAATCTATTATGATATAAAATGACATAATATGTAATAATATAATATAATTATTTAACAGGAAACGCAAGGAAATCAGACAGTAACAACATGTAGTTGTCGCATGTTTAAGGAATTCCCATGCAACTATTTATGGGGTTAGATTGTGATTGGTATTATATCTTGTGGTTGTAAACACTTAAAACCTCAACATAGTGGTTAGGTGCTTACAGTCTGCTATTTAGATAATTGGGTTTGACAGACACTCTTCAAAATAAAGGTGCCAGAGACAGGTTCTTAGGAACAAGTGCCCAACCAGAACCACTTTTAGTTACTCAAGAAACACATTTATCGATGATTCTTCAAGGAACTTTTTTGTTAATGAGAGTGTGGAGAGTTAAAAAGAAGAACTCCACATAATGTAGAGCTTCTATACCAATCAAAGTTTGTTTTTAAGAACTACACATTAGAACAATTTCAGAACCTTTATTTTGTGTAACTGATATAAAACCAACCGGCAATGTGAATATAAAAGTTACAGCAGGGAATGTGTAGAATGCCTGCTCTCTTAAAATTACAGGTACCATAATAAAGATATGAGATATGAGTGCGGGTAACATTTTCAAAATGTAAACAACCTCCAACCTTCCAGCTAAACTTTTTTTTAGGATCCACATGTTAGAACCATTTAGGAACATTCTTATTTAAGAGTATAATATATCTACCATCCACTTTTAATTTATAATGTATACTGTCTTGAAAATGCACCAAAAAGTGTTCTTTGAAGTGATGGCATTGGGAAGCACTTTAACCTGTTAAAAGATTTTTGTAAGAATAAATTTTGTAAATGAGCGAGAGAGTTAAGAACCTTTAGTGTAAACATTCTATACCAATGAAAGTTTTATGATCGTGTATGTCCAGATCAATAACCTTGAAGATTTTAGGAGTGTAGATACACTTCTTTCATATTTTTGTATATTATGTTTTCAGAGCCTATACAATCCTTTAATGCATTATTCACGTCAGTAGTAAAAACAGTTATCGTTTATGTGGTGCTGAATACATTACATAAAGGCACATGGCCCATAAATGTTTAATGTATTTACAGTATGTGAGGAAGACACTGTTATTTCAATTCACTCTCCGCTGAACGTGACCATGCAAAAGCAGATGCCGTGACAAAACACTAGACATAAACACGCAATATAGCAATTGGAAAGGCACAAAAAATAAACAAAGTTTTGAGCGGAACCATTCATCATATGGCCCATAAACACTGGGAGTGGTGCCTTTCATTTCAGAGACATCTGTGTTTTTTTCAGTCATTTCTATACAGTTGTCTTGGAACAGCATGATAAACAGCAACCTACTGGAACACAGCTCCAGTGCTGGCTTAGAGACCAGCATGACTAGGCCTTGTGTAAAGGACACAAAAGGTCTCTGAGTTCTAACATCAGCTTGTGATATTACTTGACTTGTCTTTTTTAGTGTCATCATATGTGGACGGCATTCATCTCGGGTACGCTTATAAAGAAATCAGCACAGATGCCAACTGAGAGATCCTCATAAGTATTACCTTGAGGCCAAATTTCCTCCCCATTGTTGTCAAAGTTGTTTAAAGAAATTATGGACTATTCCCACATAAGCATGTAAGAAATAATTCAGCAAAAATTCCCATTTACACAATTCTCACAAAAACATGTTCAGTGTTTATAATAATGTGCAAGCTGCATGGCCAAATTTGGTTCAAACCATGTTGAGTCATTTAGTCATCTCAAATAGACTTGCTTGTGTGGTTTCTGGCACTGTATCACATACTGCTATCTATCAAAATAGACAAAATACACACAAAATACTGGGTCCTTGATGGGTGTTACTACTGTTTTCAGCTTTGTTAAACTGAACTTTTGTCCATTTTAGAGATAACAGTATACTATACAGAAGCACAAAAGCAAATCAACTCCACAACTTCAGTCCATTTGGAGCACAGCTTATGCAGTTTCTGTTATGCTAATCATTGGCTTATAAGCTTCCATTGTTTCTGAGCTACACTAGCCTGTCAGTCCAGTGCGAAAATAAAGAAGCAAATTTTAGACACCAATGATCTACACTTGGGGTAACAAATAAACTGTTTACATTTTGATTTATCATCAAACAAAGAAAGAAATGCCTTCTTTAGAGGTGCCCATTACTCAAAACCGGAAGAGATGGATTATGTGTCTTATGTGGCTCATTATAGAAGTTTTTCAAGCGCACAAGAGAAAGAAGGGGTAAGCAGGATGTTATTCACCTTTTCCGTTGATTACATTGTATGAGGTGGATGTGGATAGCCTGCTGTCAGGTGGAAGGATTATGTTGTCAGTCAACCAAAACATTTCAACATGTTCTACTAAGCAGTGGATCTCTGAAAACTCCCCGTGATGGCTCGGTCCACGTTGATGTTTATTGTTCATGACTAATGGTGAGGTAGCATCAAAAGAACGTTTTGAGTGTAATTGTTTGTCTGTTACTAATAAGACGTCATGAGAGTTAAAAGGCCGACAACCTCTGCGATACCATAACCGGTTACAAATACTGACAGGACAAGACGTGGGCCTATTTTATTTTCCTCAGAATATATGGTGGTGTGTATGAAATCAGTCTTGTCTGGAAAAGATGAGAATCTACAGAATAATACAATCTTCAGGCATCTGGTTGCTGTGACTATTCCTGTGAACACTTCTGATTGTGCAAGTTTCTCTGGAAAGGCACGTCACATCAAGTCACTCAGAATGATTGAATGATTTTGAAAAATCTGTGGATTTCTACTTTGTTGTTGGTTTAATCTTGGATGGTTTTAAAGGTTGGATGGTTCACCATGGTTAGCCTGAATGGCATACTTGCCCATGGTAGTCTGTTTTGTGTTTGGGTAGAATAGATATAAAGTATATAATAACTAAAGCTACAATGCTGTATTTCTTTTATGCGATTACCAATAAAAATCTGTAAATATAAAGCTTTTAAAAACAATCCAGGAAAAGGAAGCCAATTGTTTTGTGGATCAATGGGCCTACCATGTAATTGCATTTTTCAGTACACAAAACACCACAAACTGCTGGTCAGGGGTGTTTTCCACTGCCTAGATTGCAACATATATCTTTCAGCTAAGTAGACAAACCTAAACTAGTCCCACACTTGCACTGGGATACCTTTTGACTAGCAGTCTCCAAAGAACAAATATATTGATAATAATGTTGTGAGGAGAACAAAATTTGAACATTAAAAACACATTTGCAAATCCTACTGTAAGTTAATGTAAACATTTATTTGCCCATTTGTCATGACTTTAGATAAAAAGTTAAGTTTAGCTTAAGCAATTTCCTCCAGCATCCATTAAAGGGGACATATTATGCAAAATTCACTTTAGTTATAACAGGTCTATGGGCTACAGAACATGTTCATGAAGTTCTTTGCACAGAATCACTCTCACACAAAGAGATCTCACCAGCTCTATTCTCGACAGTTTCAGTTCCTTTCAAAATGAGCCGTTTAAGGGCTCTGTCACT
>JBBPCX010000038.1:14738164-14780105 GCA_037974365.1 Hydrocynus forskahlii | reverse complement strand
ATCCCATGCTTACGCTGCGCGTTTAACACACGTGAAAATGGCAGAAAACAGAGGCGCTATCCAGCCCTATATGTTCGGATTTGTGTTGTTTTCACGCTTGGAGTGTTTATAGGAGCGGTAGAGACCCAAATGGAAATACAAAAGGATGCAAAAAGTGAGTTTTGCATAATATGTCCCCTTTAAAGTTTTCTGATTCTGATTCTATGGTTTCAAATGGAGAAAAAAGTACCCATAAGTACCAAAGCTGTTGGAAACACTGCTGTTCCAACAGCAGTGATATATTAAACAAATATTTTGTTTATAATATGATGACAGCACATTGCAATGTTTTTTTGTTTTCAGAGTGGTACCCCTATGGGGGCTGGATGCAAGTGAGAGTGCATGAGAGAGGGATATTGCTTGTGTTTTGACAGTGTCTATACTTGATGAACCACATTGAGCCATCAGCTCCAGGAATGACTCAAGATGAACTGAAAGCATGTCAGCCTCACACCCTCACACCTTCATTCTAAGAATTTGCCAGAAAATGATAGTGTACGTGACTGACACAGTAAATTGGATGGCCTTAACACTAATCCCCTGAAGCTTACAATAGCATTTCCATGGCTCATTCCTTTAATGTTGCACCTGAATGAACACATACACCTGTGTTAACATAGTAAGGATTGTAATTGAATGTAATGAGGGCAAACTAATCACTTTTAAATTAGTGTGAGGACCGTTTCATGGTATGAAGTACTTGATTTGAGAAATACCTCTGTAGCACAGTCACACAGTTACAAACAAAGCATGATTTCCAGTTGTTTCTCCAGTATGAGAAATGTGCATGTGAGAAAGTTCTAAGGCGCCACTGTGTCCATTTGATTATTGTTAGGTACCCACTTGACCAGACAATTTGTTTTATTTTTGGTCTTGTTTTGAATGTTCCAAAAATACATATAATGCTCTTCGAGTCTTTTTTGTAGCGGAAAACACACAGACATTTTCAACATAGGTTAGAAAGGCAGGGGGACACTTTTTGAAAGCATCCTGTGAACAATTGCATTGTTTCCTAATAAGGGACAAGGCACTTAATGGTACAATTTATGTAGAGAATATCCTGTCTGGCCTTTTCACAGTTGTTAAGGCCACTGAAACAAAGGAATTACACTGGAAAGGTGGAGGTAGACCTATTAGTCAGATAGTGTTTGGATAAGGCTGAAAGAACATTCAGTCACACACAAACACTTACACAAATACAGACGCCACTGTTAAGTGAGCATTCCCATACTGCAGGTACAAAATGTTGATTTCAACTATTTGAATAGTTAGAGATCATCCACCTTTGGCTGGAGGAGTAGAATTGTATAATGTTAGCAATGTCACTACATTTGAAAACGGCTTTTTTGGCCTATATGCAGAAATGGCCTTAGTTAAAGAGAACATTCCTCATATATGTTAATGATTCAAACTGTCTCTGCACTGCTGAAAATAGCCCTTACTCTCCATTACATTATGAAAACATACTGTCATGCTTTGTATGTGCTGAGGTGATAAACGTTACTGGTGAAATACTGTTGCCAAGTGGTTTATTCGTTTCTCTGATTAGAAATTGCTGCACATTGCTCGCCAGTTCGTAAACAGGGAGCTTCTTTTGAGACAGCATAGTTTAATGTAGTATATAAACACTGCTAAAATTTCAAAATGTATCATTCACACTCCAGTCCATACAAAAACTGCCCATTTTGATTTGATTGGTTTTGTGATGACACAAAAATGCATTCACAGTCACACGCTTATTCAGCTTAACAGCAGTTTAGCTCCACCCGGGGAAGTTATAAGCACTGTTTCAGTCTAGACTGCTTTTTGAACAAGGCACAATACAGGGCAGCCAGTCAAAACAGATCATTTACATATATCAGTCATATAACTTAATTCTAAGGGTTACAAAGAGGCTGGTTCACCTGATGATCAAGTAAAATTAATTATAACTGTTTTAGTGCATAAGCCAAATGCCACAACTGGACTTTAGAGTAAAAAAATATATATATAGGCCCTTTAATCCTAACAATTAATTTGAAATATAGGGTTGTGAATACCGTAGCGTACCATAGAGTAAAACTGATTCTTTCAAGATTTCATCCATTATGTACTGCAGTTTTATTGGGAGGCATCCTCTTTTAAGCACTAGACTACAGGTCAAGAAAGGTTTCAGCTGTAAATTCTTAATCTGTCATCACTTTTGTACTGGAAGAGCATCTGAAATATGTTGTATTGAGTTGTAAAACATATGATAGTGGAGAAAACTAGGGAGGATTCAACAGCATGAAAAAGATACAAAATCTCTCCTATATGTATGAGAAACATAGCTCTAAACCAGTTTTTCTTTGTCGATACCAATGTAGCAAGAAAATACCACCAACTTTCAAAATGTCGGCATAATTTGTCAAAGAACTGGATCTCTAAAGCAGTCAGTACATCCAAAGGCTCCCCTAACGTTGTTAAATGAAATGGTCATACACCATACAATGGTTATGGCTGTGTCATTAAGCTTCTTTACAATGGACCCTTTCGCATCAAACCACTCTGAACTATCTACTGAACTGTGTCAAAACTGAATACATTGTGGGATTCCCATTTGAAACCTTATTGTTAATTAGACTAATTGGCTGATACATTTATTTTCTTTAAAAACTGGATCAGATACCTGATATTTGATGCAGCCATCTCTAGTAGAGAGTATAAATGCTTGACAATAGGACAACCAGAAACATGGAGCAGATTTTACATTGAGCATGGGAGTGACACCTACCAGAGAAACCTGGAACAGAACATTTTCCTGATCAGAAATGGTTTTGACCCTGGATTAGGACAGTCATCCCACAGATGCCTCCTAATGACTAATTCACTGCACAGTGCATGAAGTGCGCCTCAGCTATGCCATTTCCTTCAAGGCTTCAAGAGCATTAAGCTTCAAAGAGTGACTCCTAAAACACTGAAAGAAACTTTTACAATCCCCTGAGGTTACATTTGAGGCAGTGATGGAGATAAAGATCCAATTCCCTTTTTAAATTAATCAGAATAAATAGTATTTTAGATGCTGAAGTTCACTACATGACAGGTTGTGTCAAACCTTTTAGCAGAACATGGAAAAACAGAACTTTTTTTTTGAGACATGACCTCTAATACATTGTGCTCAAATGGAAGCCAATATTCTGTTAGCCACAAAGCAGACATCTAAAAACATTCATTCCTTCCTTTGCTAGAGAACTCATTTCTTGGTCATCTTCGTTTTTCACTTTCCATGTTTTTCTGGTCAGCAACCAAATCCTAATTGAAGCCAATACATACTAATATGCTCTGGCAAAGTACTTTGTGAGGCTCTGTGTCTGGAGAAGTTCTCTGTCACTGTCAGATTACCATTTCCTCATCTGCAGAACTGTTTTGCATCCTTGTACTCTCTATGGTTCAAATAAGGAAGATGATTCCAATTACATGATAAATATCCCAATAAAGTGTACATAGAGTATCAGTATTGCACTACAATTTTACCAGAAAAGGTTTTATATAGTAATAATACAAAACATTTTAGTGCTAGAGGACCATATTCAAGCGGTTTCCTATCAAAGCAAAAAAATATTTTACAGTGCAAAGAATCATGTAAACATCTAAAAGTTTCTTTGAAAGCTTATGGTTCTTTACAGAACCATTCTTGAAGAATCCTTTAAGAACCCCTTTTCCAAGAGTGAGGGCACTTGAAAGGAACTGCTATGTGAATAATATGTTTGTAAACAAAACAGCAAATATTTAATCAAACTTCAAAATTTGGCAACCAGAGGAGGCCAAGAGATCATAGTTGGCCCTTCCTTTCCCCTCAGAGTGATGCTAGCCAGCATGGGCGCCTGTTCGCTGATGCAACAGGATTGGCAGCATCCAGTGTGATACGATTGTTTGATTATGCAAACATCTTCATGACAAACAGACCATCGGAAATATTTCATCATATTTGATCAATTCGGGTCTCCTTGTGTCACGTACATGTTACACGTTATGTGCATTACAGTACAACTGCAACATTGTGAGAGTTCATTGTTTTCAACAATGCTGTCACATCATAGATTTGTGTTTCTGTAGGTGATGCTTGGAGTGTGTTATAGGCACAGATCACAACAGACCCATTTAGGAAAAGGCCCATAAATCTACAAATGTGCCATCCGAAAACAAAACTACCCCCACAAGACTGTGGCACAACTTGACTGAGGAGGTGACTTAAAGAACAGAACTAATATACTTCTCATGTGTGAGCTGACAAGCGGCCAAGAAGTATTTCATGACTGGGATAACGCTGTAATAGGTTATGCAGAGCCTCTCGTGAATTTCCAGATTGATCTTTGCACAGTCGGAGTAGAAAGAACCTGCAGGGGTTGAATGTGTCAGAAAATCTCTGAAAGCAAAAATGAGGGCGAAGGACATCGCATTCCCTCCAAGAATCCACACCTGCGACTCACGACCGGAACAAGTTCAGTGGAGAAAGAAAATATTTGTGGATGGCAAAACCACTTGTGATAACATCTGTGAATGAAATCGCTGAGTGATGAACCTGTCTACAGGAAGTCTTTTCTCACAGCAGGGTTCAACCATAAAATGCACATGGAACTTGTTTGGTATGCACCATAGGTGAGAAGTTGACCCATGTTCATAGCAACTGTTTTGATTTTGGACAAATAGTCCAGTGAAAAGTGGCAGTTAAGTTCAGATTGAAATGAACTGTTTGTAGCCACCCTGTAACAATGATTTTCCAGGTCAGCTGCGATGCCAAACTCATCGTTCCTCACAGCGTGACACACATACACACAATATATTTATTGCAATATGATTATAACACGCTCCAGCCCTGATGTATGTACAAGCACAAACACAAAACATGCTTTTATGCACCTGAACATAAAGCCTGATTTACTAAAACTGTAGCTAAGAGTCCCTCCCAACTAACAAGTGTCTAAAATGATCAGTGAAATGTCATGAAAATTGCGAATTAAAATTGAATGACAAACACATAGCACTCTTAATAAATGAAATTCTTCCCCACTAAAATGTAGTTTTTAGTGGCTAAGAAAATATAGTTTGGGAAATGATAACTGATTGCCTGTGCATGCTGCAGCCACAATATGGTGTATTTCATATCTTCTCGTGTGTTCCTAAGGCTTTAGATGATTTTCCTGATTATCTTGATAATAATCAGGCTGTTCAAGGCTCAATTTGTCCCTAAGGTCAAAGAGCAAACACACACTAGGTTTTAAAAGGTAGGGGGAATTGTTGCAAAATCAGTCACCACGATACACAGTGGAGCACAGTAAATTGACCGTAACGTGTATTCAGCAGTTCTGATATCTCCATATGCTTTTGCACAGCCCTCCCACAATTTACATCACCTTTCCTTAAATGCATATGCATGAGGAACATGTTTGTCTAAGTACGCTGCCCATGAACTGCCCATTTAGGTTCGTGTGCCAGTTTTGAGCATGAAACATGGCCCAATGTGTGAGCTTTGCTCCTGCAACTGCTGCAAATGCTTTGCGTGCTGGAGCTTCTAAATGAAGCTATTCTGACAAAATGTGAGTTTTGTGCTTTAATTTTTGTCATTGTCAATGCTCTCCAAGGCTTGTTTGACCTCACAACAGTAGCTTTGTGAGCAGAGTATGAAGAGGTCAATCCTTCATATCTCTAAAACACAAACAGTAATTTATCAAGTAAATCGTTTCTGAAGGCATGTGTCAGACAGTGGGTTTAGATCAAAGATGGTAATTGATAGCAGATGGCAATTTACTTGTATGACAAACATGTACATGGATAAACTATAGACAGGTGCTCTCACAAGACCACTTTTTCAATGCTATCCAAAACTATGCTTGATGCAGCTTGACGCAGCATGAAAGAATGACCAAATTAAAGATACAGGAGATGTATACATGTAGTGATTCCAGGGTACTGCTAGCTAGAGCGGAATAGTCTTTGTGCCACATTACAACATGAACCTTTTATTCTCTCTTGCAGAGTGCCAATGCTCTTACTCATTTTAAGATGAAGTTATGGAAGTGTGCCGCCATCGTCTTGACGCTCTGTGGTGCTGCACTGTCCGTCTTCCTCTCTAGAATCGTGATTCCCCCCAAAGCTCCTGTTCCTCTTCGCTTTGAGCTTTCATCTTTTTCTTCATCACGATCACCACTGTCATCATCACCATCACCTGCGTCTTCTATGTCCTCAAACAGCTCCTCCTCTGGAAATGTTGGGAAGTCTCGGAGGGTCAGGTCGGCGAATGGTGGCAACTCGGCTATCTCTGAATGTAAGCCTTTATTCTTCTTTTCTCAGTGCAACAGTTTGAAAAACAAAGTGCTGTTTTTGGTGGTTTGATGAATAAAGCCTCTATCTTTCTAACCATTGTTGTCATAGCAAAATCTCATAAGTTGTAACGTTCTGATTTGTTTTATTCGCACCATTTGAAAACATGAGCTGTCTTTTGCATATAGTGTAACAATGAATACAGAAATAGAAATGGTCCAAAATTACTTTCAATTAATAATTTAGTTTACATCAATGTACATTATAGTTGCAACATGTTATGCAAGTTTATTATTTTATAGAATGTTTTCTATCTATCTATCTATCGATCTATTAAATGCTACATCAGCATGCATAAAACATTGTTCCCTCGTCCGTCATATCATTTTCCATATTCAGCCCAGTCAATACAATGCTGTAAGTGGTTGGGAAGGATGCATTTTATAATCACAATGAAATTAGAATTTGAAAGTCAAAGAAATATGCCGTATAAATAGATTGTCCATGCAAATGGTTTTGGAGACTAAACAAATAATTTTAGTGCATCTCCTGATATTCATTCAGTTGTGACTTCCAATAATGAGGCGATATGGTAATGAGTGCACACACAAAGACTTGGGAGCCAACACATTCACACTGCTGAGGTGAATTTATGACAATCCAATTGACAACAGTGTCCCCTGAGGTAGAAGAGGGATCAGAGAATTATTTGAGCTAAGTGGGTCAGCCGTGGCTCAGTGTGCTCTTTGGCCACCTGTCCGTAGCCTCGGCATTACAAACGGCATTAGATTAACGTTCAAACAATGTAAAAATTCTACAAATCTGCCAATACAGTCACGAGTACATGTTCAGAGCTTTCTGGACATGTTTCTCAACCCAGTCTTTAGGACATCGAAAATTATTTTCAGTTAGTAGATCATTCATATCATCATTGTCATACCAAAACCTCGTAGCTCAGTTTTTTTAATGCCATTTAAAAATGGCAGCCCTCCTTTACAGTAGGGTAATATACGGCCTAAGAAGACTTGAAAAAGAAACTCGTTGTATTAATATAAATTAAAGCTTACAAATTACATATCTATATGCTGAACTATATTAATTACATTTACAATAAACCACATGTTAATGACATAATGACATTTTTAAAGCAAGCCCTTCCATAGTTACCATTAAGGATGTATAAGGTTTTCTTAC
Source organism: Hydrocynus forskahlii (assembly GCA_037974365.1). NCBI lineage: Eukaryota > Metazoa > Chordata > Actinopteri > Characiformes > Alestidae > Hydrocynus > Hydrocynus forskahlii. The sequence continues at coordinate 14,772,593 of JBBPCX010000038.1, read as the reverse complement.
AACAGTGACAATATACTTGATATTGCTGCTGGCTTGCTTCTTCCTCTGGTCCACTGTAAAGAGCTGTTTCAATTTACTGATAGTACCAGACTTCATCACTGTTATATATATAGCACAAGCTCCATACCAGTGCATGTTATCTTTATGAATCCTCTGCAGTGCCAGGATGTGGAAAAGAATCCTGTGCTATCACTGGATGCTCTTAGATAGAGCACCCAAACAATGTTTGAGATCAGTCAGGGCTTCTTTTTGTCAAGGTTAGCAGAAGGCCTATCTCATTATAGAAATGCATGAATAGTGACATGTTGGAGCAGAGAAAACACGTAAATAGGCAGGGGTACTCCAGGACCATGGTCAGGAACTGCTGATTTCTTTTGATTGCAATAATTCAGATTTGCTTGGCCCGTGGTGCTTTCAAACAGTCCTCTTTAACTCACAAGACAGAAAATGTTCATGTCACAAACTGTAACTACCAATAGTTTCTGATGTAAAATATATCATCTGAACTCATCTTCTGTGTTCACAGGCTATCAGAGAAGCATGTGGTTGATATCCAACATGAAACTTGCCCAAGTTTACCACTTGCTCTTAAAATAAATAGCTCTAGTTCTAAAATCTGATTGGCTCAAAGCTGTTGCAACATTAAAACACATACACTGATCAGCCACATTAAAACCACCTGCCCAATATTGTCTAGGTCTCCTTTGTGCCACCAAAACAGCTCTGACCCATCTAGGCATGGACTCTAGAAGACCTCTGAAGGTGTGTGGTGGTATCTGGAACCAAGACGTAAGCAGCAGATCCTTTAAGTCCTGTAAGTTCTACGGTGGGGCCTCAATGGTTCGGACTAGTCTGTCCAGCACATCTCACAGATGCTCAGACTGAGACATGAAGAATCTGGAGGCAAAGTCAACAACCTGAACGAATTCTCAGATTCCTGAAAAATGTTTGCAGTGTGGCAGGGCACATTATGCCACTGCCATTAGAAAATACCATTGTGCTGAAGGGATGTACTTGGTCTGCAACAATGTTTAGGTAGGTGACACATGTCAAAGCATCCACATGAATGCCAGAACCTAAAGCTGCTGGCATACCTTCTTCCCAAAGCACAACCTTCATAGCACTATGAAGACCCAAACGCAACAAGCTGCGATGCACTGTGTGTTCTGACACCTTTCAGTCATAGCCGGCATGAACTATTTCAGAAGTTTGTGCCACAGTAGCTCTTAGGTGGGATCAGACCAGACATCAGGCTTTGCTACCCCAGACATCAGTGAGCTTTGAATGGAAAAGAGCCTGTTGTCTGTTTTTCCTTAGACCAGTTTTTGTAGGTACTAACCACTGCATACCACAAAAACTCTACAAGACCGGCAGTATTGGAGATGCTCTGAATAAAATCACAATTTGTCAAAGTTGTTCAGATCCGTACACTTTGCCATATTTCCTTCTTTCAACACGTCAACTTCAGGAACTGACTCTTCACTTCTCCACCTCTTGACAGTTGCCATTGTAATGAGATATTTAGTTGTCAGTGTCAGTGGTTTTAATGTTATGGCTGATCAGTGTACAACCACATAATGTGCATGTGTAAATGTGCTCTTTACATTATGTAAACAGAACTATTCTAAAATGACAAAATTGCAATTTCTGAAAAAAAATCTTATTACATTAATAAATTATATACTATACATCATTACTATACCATTCTCCTATGAAGTTTTGGAGATACAAGGTTTTGTTCCATGTTTCATTGCATTTATGGCGTTACCAGCCATTTGACTGGAATCTACTTGTGGTAAACTTGGTAAGTTTGCATGAGTTTACCAGGACCGTCTTAAAGCACCACTAGATAACCTTTCACTTGGGCATGAAAGTAATGGTATGTTGTCCTGTGCTGCACCCAGTCATGCAAATGTTCCAGAGCTTCACAGAAGGCGAGCTGAAGCAAATCATCGCTGCGCTGGTGGACCGCAAAGCACGGAGCGACGCACAGCAGGGCAAAAGGACTAAACGGGCCAAGAATGGCAGCAAGGCATGCTCGCTGCAGGAAGAGGAGTTGACGGTCAGCCAGCTGGGCCTGGGCTACATCAGCGACGAGACCGTCCTTTTCCGCTACTGCAGTGGCAGGTGTGCGGCCCACCGCCGCAACTATGATATGACACTGGCGTTCTTGAAGCGCAGGCATGTGCTGATGCGGGAGGGCCTCAAGAAAGCCAGGCACAGTCCCTGCTGCCGGCCAACCGCTTATGACGAGTACTCATTCCTAGACAACCAGAATCAATACCATACCGTCCAGGAAATTTCTGCAAGCGAATGTGGCTGCGTATGATCCTGACAGCGGAGGCTACATGAGGGAATAAACTGTCCATGTTAATGGAATGAAAGACATGTAAAAAGTAGGATAGGAAAATGTAAACTGTAGCTTTCAAAGAAGAAGAAGGGTTACAGTCACCATTTAGAGTGTAAAGACTCTGCTAAATTATGATTCGTTGCCTTTCCGGGACACTGTTCTAAAACGGAATCACTCAGTCATTACACTGCATCAGGAATCTAAAACATGGACTCCTTCTGAACCATCAAATTCACTACTTAGCTAATCACAGCACACCCCAACTAGGGTAAATAAAACACAAATGGAGAAAACATACAGAAAAAGAGATTCTCCAGGACAGAATACTGCAGAGTTTGTGAGAAGCTGCTGTTGATCTTGCCTTCTGAGGTCCATGTGGACTAGCTTGAAATATTTTGTGTCTGCAGTACATCCCTAAGTCAGCCGTGTATAAGAGCCGTGATCAGCCTGAAAGGTCCTTCTCTACAAGTATGGAGGTACACTCTACCACAAATTGTCTGTTTGTGTGAAGGGTGCCATTAAGTGCAGGGCTGATACCACATTCCCATAACAACACTAAGATGTCAAAAAACAGCGGCACCCAGAGACACATGAGCACCTCGGGGTGAGAGGCCTAGAGTGAATCCAGAGGATTTGTCCCTGTTAGTCAGGGAGCAGCAAAAAGAGCAGATACACATATAGACATACTGTAGATATGGATATAGAATTGCTGCAGTCCTTAGATTCACTTTTTAGTAGCATTTCTAATATGTAAAATAGATCCACCTCACTTGCACAGCACAGTCATTAGAGAAAGATGATTTGACATCCAGGGCTCACATCCATAATAAGATTCACAGATGAAAGTTCATGCTTTCCATCATTGGTTGATGCAGGGAATGGCGAATGGCTTTCTAGTCATACGCCTTTCCCTGCTTCTTTAAAGAGACGTGTGAAGCCAAAGCATGGTGGCTTTCAACTAAAATAACCACTGTAACCAAAAAGTGGTCAGAATTATCCCAGCGTGGCCAATTTGACACAAATCCATTGGTCAAGGGTCCTTCCGCTCAAGATGTTTCGCCTAGAATATTAAGTTGTGTGAACTTGCCGCGTGTAATTTAATCTATGTGTCTGTGTCCCTGCATATCTCTTGAAACGGTGACTCAGTGCTGTCACATCTGAGCAAAGTCAGTATAGTGTGTCCAGGCTGTAAAAAAAAAAGTAAACGGCCATGCGCCCGGGCTCACCCCATCCCTCTTCCAGCTAAACTGTTCTTCTGAGGGAACTATGGGCCATTTTTTAGAGCCCTAATAGAAAACAGAACACAAAAGGCTTCTGCTTTTCTCATCAGGAGGACATCGAGCTGCTTTTGTGCTTTTGTGTATTTACCAAAACGGCCCTCACAGGGGATAACAAGACAGACAGAGGTCCAGAAATGCAGACCGGCTCTGTCAATGCTTGATAGGACCAAAACACATTCATCTAACGAAAACTCCAGACCGTAAATGTCTAATCTTGCATTGATCCAAGACGGGATTTGCTGCAAGCAGTGGTCTAAGAAAAAACAGAATACACAGAATTCGACTGCATTTCTAATGTTGAATTTGACTGTGAAATCAGTGGAGGAGCAGGTGCTAGGAATGTCACAGGAGGATTGTGCTTGAGTTAGCCTCAACAAATCCATTCCATTTGTGTAAATCCTATAACAGACTATTCTAATCCACTTAGCGCCTTTCTAACAGACTTGGCCAAAAACACAATGCTGAAGCGGACAGAACAGCAGGTCCTAGTATACAAGAAGAAATATATGCCTTTGGTGGAGCTTTTCTTTAGTGCTGTGCATTGATTCAAGGTCAGTGCGGTTAATAATGGCAGGATCAGTTAAAGCTCCAAAGTCTGTAATCATCACTCTTGCCTCTGGGTGTAATGACAGTTATTGCTCTCAAAAACGTTGTGACCACAGTCAAACTGACATTCATTCGTTAAAGCAATCCACAGAGCTGGAACCCAGGATTATTGGGCTGGAAGGCTCTTCATGGCATAAAAAGCCTATTAGGAATCCAAAGGCTATAGAGTGCTTTATGTAAGACCTGTCTGTTTAACCTGTTTAAATTTCAAATGAAACACAGAAAATGTAAAAGGATACAGTAAAAAGCTAAAGAATTTGCTGCCTTATCAGCTCATTGGCATTTAATGGCCCAGAAACAGACTTACAGCAAAGGGAATTTTTCAGAGCTCTAATCAAGGAACGCTTGACTGACCTCTTCAGTTAAGCCCAATCAATTAATTAGAGTAAGGAAGTGATTAAAGTGCACGGCTCAAAAGCCAAGCACACAAGACCAAGACTTTAATGCTCTGAAGCCTTCGGGACACATTGTCAGTCACAGATTATACTGAAAATGGGACTTCATATATGCTGTTTGTGCATGCAGTGATTAAAGGAGAAGCAGATTAGCATGCTGAAATATACACGTGGCACGGCAAAATCCAGTAAGCTGTTAACTTCCAGCACCGACTGGAACACTACCTATACTAATACCTTATGTCCAAGTCCCTTTGACCAAAACATATTTTTTGAACACAAAAACCCTAAACCCACCTCCCTTCACCCCCCACACACACTTCATCCTGCCCCTTTAACCCTTCCACTCATTTTTTGGCTTTGTTGGACCCTGTTGACCAACTACAATAAAAGTTGATGCAATGCATCTGTATAAAGGATTATCTATATTTATTAAAGAGTAAGTTATGGTTTATTTATTTAGATAGTATCACTGACAAAACAGGAGCATTTATTTATTGAATGTATTGGTGCCAAAATGAATCTCATGTATTATATTCAATATATTATTATGACTGTTTAATAAACTGTACAAGCTTTGAAAGTAATTGTCTTATTTTCCTATGCATTTTTTAAGGAACTGTTGACACTCAAATATATATATCATAATTGTATTCCGAATCATTTAAATAATTTAATTCATTGCTATTGGTCCATACACCATACATCAGCAGCTGAATTTTCCAATCCTGTTATAAATTAATAAATGAATGAATGAATGAATATAAGTATACATATAATTATAATGTTTTGCCCCAACAGCGAAAATAAGCATGGTGCCTTAGCGGGTAAAACGGAATGGTATATGACTATGGTACATAATTTGAAATGACATTATCAAGAATGTACCATACATTTCCATTTCATGCAGTGGCAGCACAAGTACACACTGCTCCTAGGGTCAACAGCACCACACATATGCTCAACACTGAACACCTGCACATTTTCAAAGGAAAAGCAACTAACTCAGAATAAACTGATTCACTCAGACCACACATGGCTGCATCCGTCAGCGGTTTTTGAGAGGCACTCATGTGCGGAGGTGTGTATAGCCCGTGGCTGGCAGGCTGGGCCTGAGGGTGGGAACACGCTTCTCTTTCTTCTGTGGCCTGGTTCCAGGCGACAGGCTCCCTCCATGGCGTGATGCATAAACATGTGGAGAGTAATGCTCTGTTTCTCCTGCTCCTTCTGGAGCATGGGCGGTTCTGTCCAAGCTGTCAGCAGCACGGATGGCAAAAAGTAAAACCAACCTGCTCGAACTCCCCCCCACACACACACACAAAGGCTCCATCAACATCACCATTGTTGCATTTTGTTTGTTTGCTGTTCATGTCTCACGTACACTTACTTGCCAAGAGTTAAGATGAAACTGAGGATTTGATTATAATGAATCATATAAAGCTTCCCCCTTTTTTTCAATCTGAGTATGCTGCAATTGTGCTATGTTTGCAGATTGTATGACATGCATGTACATTTAGACAGAAGCATCTTTTATTTTTGATTACTTTAAAGATCTTCAGTGGTTCCTCTAGTTCACAGATCTTATTGCAGCAAAATAATAAGAGTAAATTGCAAGTTAATAGAATACATTTTGCAAAATACTATATGAAGATGTACAAAAATATTGAAGATGTACTAAAATTCAATAGATACATTTATTAAAATATTAAAAAGCAAAAAGCAATTCAAATTACACTGCCTCACCTGAGTATTAACACCTGTGGCTTGTTTTCCCCATCTAGGACTGTAAATTATTTATACTTCACCTTCCTGTTTTTTTTTCTTATCCGTGTTTACCACTGGCCTTAGCTTAGCCTTAAGCCATTGCCTTGCTATTGTCTTAGATTATTTTTGACTTTTGCTGAGCCATAGTCTTAGCTTGCCTTTTCCTTTTTTAGACATAGCTCTTAGAGCTTTAAATATAGAGTTATGTATATAACAAACAATTTAGGCATTTATTTGCTTACAGAACATTTGAATATGAAAAAATTCCAAATTCCCAATGAAACTATGATGGTTGCAGCCCTAGTCACCATATAAATGTAATAAGCTCATAAGTAATTTGTGCAACATCAGCTCCCTAATTAATCTGTAATTGGTTGCCTTTGATGCCCTCTACAAGGCATGAAAAACAACTGCTCTGGACAGGCCTCTTTGACTTAGAAATGAGATTCGTTCATGCGGTCACTCGCCACCAGACATGAGCTTGCACACTCTCAGTGCCAGGTCCACACACTTCAGACACTGCGTTCGGGGAAATGATACAAGTTGGTAAACCCCCTCCATTTGTATATGTATCATATTATCTCCACTACACAAACACCATCTATCACTGTCTCCCACTATCCTCATTTGTTTATTTTCGCTGTGTTCAGTCATTATGAGGTATGAATATCGTTGGCCTCTTAACAAGACCACGCAACGCTACGGTGCACCTACAAAGACTAAACATGCCTGCAACCTTCATTTCCTGAAAAAGAACAGCAGACACACTGCAGGACGCTGATCTCTGGTCAGTCACTGTTGGTATTTACAAGCAGTCCGTCTTGGAGGTGTGTCTGTTCCACGTTTCCTAATCATCCCTTCAGCCCAGACATCCTCTTTTAGTATGTGGTATAGAAGACAGCACTGTGGGAGGACAAGAACTGCTGGGAAAATACTAAGCATCCTTGAACACCCATAAAGACGAAAAAAAAAAACATGAAAAAAGAACTATAGTGGAAAAGCTATAGTGGAAGCTATGAGGGAAAATCAACATCACAATAGAAACACCATTGCAACTATACGTCCTAAAATATTTATGGGAACAAGCATCTATGATGCTGAGGAACATCTGGAATTCAAGGAGGCATGACGAAGCAGATAAACCAGGTAAACCACTTTGGATCAAATGTGAGTTTAGGTTCATAACTTTTTATATAATTTTACCCTTTTCCTTGCACAATGTAACTATCCCCAGCATCTCAACAAACTCCAGCAGCAAGCGAAACCACCAGCATTGGCAGGGTGAAGTTTAGCACTTGCTTGCTCCACGTTGTGTTACGCCAACCACTGCATCTTTTAAACACATCATTGGACAGTTCAGCAAGCTTGGAGGAGAGCGCTGACTGCCAATTCTATTTAGGCCACTAACAGATGCCCACACTGGCTGGCATCTCACTGAGTAAGTGATGGGGGAGAGGGAAGGCCATCCTACCCACCCAGAGAGAGCAAAGCCAACTGTGCCCTCTTGGACTACATGAATGGCTACATCATCAGTTCCTTATTTTGTTCAACAGTCTGATTTTACTTAACTGCATTCACATACACCCGCAAAATGTACTTAACTAAGTTCAGAACCAAAAGTTAATAATCATATGAATTACTTGCTATATACTTGAGGTATTATCACTATAAAGTAGTGGTTCTCAAACTAGACCTCAGGAACCCTCAGTTAGTCCAGATTTGCTGCAACCTAACCTACCGTCCCAGAGGACTAGTTTGATGAGAACTGCCGTAAAGCACAGCATGGCTTATTGCTTCACTACGCTTCAGTCATTCCTTCACTGAGGTAATAATACTTTCACTTGACTGTGTGTTCCTCTGAGCTCCTCTACATACCTGCTCTTTACTGCAGTGGCACATGGGAAATCATTGTTAAAATACAAGGTGTAAGTGGCCAGCTTCTAAAGCTTGGATAATGTTCAGACACCAGAGCCAAAGCTCTGATCACACTCTTAAAACATCAGTGAGAGTATGTCGTCACAGGACCTCCTTTGTCATGTACGATACAATACACGAGCACAGTCCTGGCAGTCCTCAGATTAAAAGATTTTATGGCATATAGCTGGCGTGTTCATGTTTCCCCCTGAAATTCCATATGCTACCCAGCATAACTTTTGCTAATGAGTCACAGTTTGGTCTGAACAACTCCAAATTGTAAAAGGCTGCAGCAGAAGCTGAACAACTGCCATGGTTACACTGCAAACATAATGATGGAGGTTGGTAATTAGAGTTACCACTTTGGACACTTAGGTGACTCATGCACAACACTGTTTTCCCTGCTCACCACATTTGCTTACACAGAGGTGGAGTGGAAACCCAAAGTGTGGTTGGGCTGTGGCCACCGCTCACAAATGTATTTATTATCCTTTTAAGTCATGGTTACCTTCACATATACAAGGTTCATTTTAGCTATCAGAATTCATAAACATTTGGAAAGCACAAAAATATAAGAGTGTTTTCCTCATTGTGCTTGGAATAGCCCGGGCGGGCGTGTCTGGAAATCTGTGAACTGCAGTTACCTGATACGTACCGTCAAACGTACCGCAGGCTTCTCAAATCCAGTGACAGTTTTAATACAGCACTGAATCCTAGATATTATCTACGGCTTTAATTACTGGCTTTAATAAATGCTCGCCTCTTTGATGGCAGCTTAGTCATTCTGAGATGTTCTCCTGATTCACCATGTGCACAAAACCATTTCATATTCATCGTTGTGTATATTGGACTATTCAATTTGAGGCAAACTCTGCTCAGCCTCAGCTTAGAGCAGGTATGTGCTCTCTAAACATACCTACAGCAACCTCAGCCGAATCCAAAATACTACAAGAATCCTGATTTTCTTTTCTTTTTTTATAATGGAACAGCACATCGGCAGAACATTACCCTTCAATAAAGGAAAACTGCATGTGGTGCGGCAACAAATTGATGTAAAATGTTCCTGTCATAAGCACAAGAATTAAATGCCAACACCATAGTCAGCACCAAGATCTTGTGACACAAGAATGTGGAACCAGCTTTCTCATGGTGCTGCTTTTGTCCCTCACACATGATACAGTTCAAATCATTATAGGGCTCATATAACTGGGGGAAAATACTTGTATTTTTACAGTAAGAGAGTTACACATTATTTAAATTGTAATGTTTAAAAATGAACCATTCACCTGCAAGTGCATCCAGTTTGTAGATGTAAACCTAGTTGCCAAAACTGACTCTTCAGAATTTATCGAGGTTGTGACACCATGGTAAAGCCTTTCAAAGGAACCAGACATCAGAAAAAATGCCAGAAATTTGTCTGATGAGTTTTAGTTGGAACAGGTTCATTCATTCCAGTCTAGACTACATTTTTAAATGGCAGCCAACAAAGAGACACCTGACATAGATCACTTTTAAAGGTACAGTAACAAACATCCTGTTTGAGTGAAAGACAACAAAACCAAACCCACCCCATTATTATCAAAGAAGCTGTCTACACCATCAGTTATCTTCACCAGCCCCAAGCATCAAATCACATTGTCTATTTTTTATGCATCATATCACATCAATTTTAGCTCAATAGAAATACTCTGCTGTTAAACATGCCTTCTTTTTAGTACAAACCAGGGCTGGCTTTGAATATGCCCACTGTAAAACCTGGCCGAGGAAGACTTGTTTTGAGAAAACATGTATTCCACAGAGAATAGGCATTGAGAAACTTCTGTCAAAATGCTAAAATACTAAAAATGGATATGGTAATAGAACAATGATCCAAATACTCAAGAACATCTGTACCAAAATTGTGGAGAGCACTGTTGGAATAGGTACATTGAGGCCCCGCTCTATTTCTAGTTGAAATCATGCAGGGGCATCTAAAGCTTGAGGCAATCAATGAAACTAAGCCCTCAAAGTTCGCATAGCCAGTCCAGTTCAGCGTGGAAGACCGACTGGAAGTTGCCAATCAGTCAATGCAACATTAATGTAAAAAAAAAATGCCAACACAAGGCAAAGCAAAAGCTGCACTTACTCTTGATCGACCAGTTCCAGCATTTTCAGAATTGCACAAATTGTAGCCCAAAAATCATGTAAAGACACATTTAATGCAAGACAATATATAGGGAAAGCATAAGTGATTTCTAAGATTGTTTTCTGGCTGGAGGAGAGCTGTCAGGTTAACTTTTTGAAATTTACAAGAACTGCTTGGAATTGTCAAAATCCATCTGCAACTTGAGCACCATCATAATGTCTTTCACTGGAAATTCCATGTTGATCTTGGATGTGCTGAAATAACACTGCTGCCTGCACCCCACACATGAAAGTGATTTCAACGCTCATGAGGGTCCATAGATCTGAGAATTACGCCCGATGGTTTGCCCTCAGGCTGCCACCACTATTCTTGTTAAACCAAATGCTTATACTGGTGGTACAAGTTAAATTCAGGGATGTTTGTCAATGTCTCTTATGCAGTACTTCATAAACTAAATGTATTATGTATCGCTATAGTTTTTATATCTGAATTAATCTACCATATAGATTTATACAATAATAAGGTAGTATTATGTAAGTAGTAGAAGCAAATTCCCATCTGCTATGGGTTAATACAATCTTAATACAACCTGACATTTTGTTTCCCACAAAACATCAATCACATCTTTGTATATTTTCACCAGACACATTATTGCTTAGGATAATCAGGCAGTTTTACTTTGACACTTTTAGCATTAGAACAGAAACGTGACACAGCTGCCCTTCAAAAAACCACATTAATCGATGCTTTGGAACACCAAACTGAAAGAAAAGGTTACAAGCATATTTCTAGGAGGCTACATTGGCAAGTGCTGGAGATTTTACGATCACTCCGTGTGCCATATAAAAAGCTTATTGTTCACTGCTGTTAAAGGTCTATGATTTGTCAAAGTGGAATGACAAATGTAATAAACAATTGCCTGTGATTTTATTTTTACAGCCAACAAGGTCTCTCTAAGTTTCTATGGACATTGAGGCAGCACGAATAATCTGATTGGGATTTTTCAGAGGCAACATTAATAATTTATATTCCACAAGTGTCTGAATTACTTTAAGGAACCACAGAACAATTCACAATTTTATATAGTTTAATATATTTCTCAAATAGTCTATATTTCATGTGGCAATCCAAAACACACACACACCTTTTTTCTTTTTCTATAAAACTAAAAGCAAAAAGTAATAGGAAAAAATGGTCTACACAGACAATAACACAAAAATAAGATGACCAACATTACCGTCCAAAATCATTCTGCACCCTGACTTTCTAGTTTTTACACTTGGAACCAACACGCTGAAAATATGTGAGGTAATAGTGAGGTAAAGCAAGATTTTCACACTCTTTACCAGACTTGTTCTGTTGAAGTCTGTTAACCAGTGTGAGCATCACAGTAACAGTAATCTTCATGGGAATTCAAAATTGAGCATCAAAATCAAGACGACAACCTCTGTTGAACATCAAACACAAAAACCCAACAGCTCAGAAGAAAAATAATCAAACTGATAAAACATGTAAAGTTTATCAAAACCTTTGATATCAATAAATAAAAATGAAGAAAGACAGATTCTCTGAAATTTGCGTATTGCCTGAGACAAAGCGGCATTCAACCAATATAAGTCCAAAATGCCTGATTAAAAATTCTTGCATTACTCGGTTGGCACTGCAACGCTCTAAACTCCAATGACTGGGAAGTAGGGCTGCCCCTATTGACTATAGCAGTAATCAAGTAATGTAGAAATGATTTTGACAATCAAGTAACCATGTACACAATTCATAACAACAAACATTTGATTTTTCTTCATATGGGTAACTATAAACATATGTGCATTGCTGAGCTCCTGCTAGTGTTTGTTTCCTCTCTGAACATGTCTTTATAATAAATTGCAGGTTCTCTGCACATCATTCAAATTTTATTTTTTTTTACTTAGTTATCGATTATAATCAAGTAATCATGACAGCCCTGTTTGCAAGTTGCATTAGCAAAAACCATCATTTCAATCGCGCATTACTGAATGGCTAATTTAAGAAATTCACATTATGTACAAAAAAGTACATGTAATAAATTAATTTTTTATCTTCTAAAGTCCAATCAAATGAAATTTGAAACCCAAGTATACTCTGGAAAGCAAAATCACAGCATTTTCTTCCTGCAAAAAGGTAAATTGTTATTTTTTGCAGTGACAGCTTTGAAACAAGGCTATAAAAACGCAAAACACCAGATGCTTTAACTGGTCTCCCAAAAAACAAAATGTGTATTTAGAGACAAACCCTTAAAACCCAGTACTAGGACTCATCCTCCCTTAAGAAATGTGACTATTGCTTTGTCTGTAATCATAAATATATGGATTATTTCAAAATTTTATATCTAAAAAACAATACAAATATTTTGCATATGTTAGACTCCTATATTACAATGCCTCTACATTTCCTAGAAACCATTTTTGTCTTGTCCACTATCAAGCATATAAGCAGATGCATTTTACTTTTACAAAGAATAGCTCGAAACCATTACAAAAAAAGTTAAGAGCAATTCCAGTAAAAGTAAAAGATGTTCTGCAGATGCCAGTGGCATTGTACTTTAGCAGCTTAGGCTTTGCAAATACTAACCTAAATGAGTTCTACCAAGCGATACAGATAATGTGCTGTAAACAATTCCAGGCTGATATAATTCTCACAGACCAAATAATCATACACAAATATTTAGTCCTGGCGCTTTTCATATTAATGGGAAAATAACTTATACAGATGGGAAAGTGCTGAACAACCATGGCCCTTTAAATACAGAAAAGCTATACATTCATATCTGTGCCTTGGGAGAGGCATTAGGAATTTATGAATACATGACAGAATGTGGGAGAAAATACAATGCACACAATATCACAATTCTACAAAATGCAGGAAAGATTAGAAACTTGGCTTCTCATCTCTCAACTTCAAGGCTACTTACTTCAATCAACATTTTGGGTTATTTGACATTTTTTGTGTTTTTTGCTGCTTTTTTTATAACTTAAAACACATATTTTTGCATCAAAGATTTTTGGCAGTACAGGAGTGGTAGAGCAAACATGACAACACTATAAATTCATATGTGTCTTGTTCTTTTGATTTGAACATACGTAGGTTAAAAATAGGGGCACCACTCTTCATTGAAGCATATGTACTTTTTCCTTACAGATTCTTATCACAATCACCAAAGTATTTTTGAGAGTATCCCACATCAGTTCAAACATCTGAATAAACGACGGTGTCAGTTAATCTGAGATTGTGTTTCAGTGTTACCTTCTGCCAATGTATTTTGGGGTGGATGCATTAATTCGTTGGAATGAGTAAGAAACCTGTGTCCTGTGCTGACACCTGCTTGGGTCTCAGATGAAAACAAATTAAAATAAACAAAAAAACACAGGACAGATCCAAATAAGAGGTCAGTGAGGGCAGCAGTAAAATGTTGACTTTGGCTTCCCACATAAAAATGGACTATAATTTTCAGGAAACCTTAGTCAGAATTTAATCATATAAATAGAACATACTGTTTTCTATCTTCTCATCTTTTTGATCTCCCCTTTTCACCGAAAACAGTGTTTAGTATTTGCATCACTAGCTCCTAATAACTTAATATCATTTTTTAATTGAAAGAAAGTTATTCCTGATGGAGAGAAAGCTATTACAATTCTTATTAACAGAACAAAATGTCTGTATTAAATATTTTTCAAAAAGATGGAAAACAGTATTATAGCACAATTGATGTACAGACCATATGTGAAGAAATAGAAAAATAACTATAGAATATTTTAGTTAATTCCTTAACTTTCACTACAAATCAACTTAAACAAGCTTTCACTTCAGACTATTTAAAACATATAAATTTAGACATCAAGACATTTAAATTTGGCTCCTGGCAATGCCAAACTGGAAAAAATAGAATGCAGTCTTAACATTAAAACCTCCTGAAAAGATTATGTAGGGTCCCCCTCAAACCACCAAAACAGCTGAGGCATGACTCCACAAGGCATGACTCCACAAAACCTCTGAAGGTGTGCTCTGGTATCTGCACCAAGACAACAGATCCAGATCTAGTCCAATAAGCTGTGTGGTGAAGCCTGCGTGGACTGGACTACTTTGTCTAACATATCCCACAGATCAGATTGAGATCTGTGGAATTGGGACCTTGTTCCTCAAACCTGTCATTAGCGAATACTGTTGCCATTAAGGGGTGAATTTGGTCTGCAGTAATGTTTAGGTAGGTGCTATGTGTCAAAGTAACCTCCATATTAGTGACGCGCTGAGAAATAAGTGAAAAATAACTCACAGAAACATGTTGGGTCGGGTTTGAGTACACTGTGTGTGTGTTTCTTCCTATCATAGCCAGCACTAACTTTTTCAGCAATGTGCTACAGTAGCTCTTCGGGAAGACTGGACCAGATAGGCCCGCCTTCACTTCCCACACATATCAGTGACTTGTTTGACCATGACCCTGTTGTCAGTTCACTGGTTGCCCTTTGTTACTAACTTTGATACTCACTCAGAGTCACTCAGATTCTTACGTTTACGCAGTTTTCCTACTTCCAACACATCAATTTCAAGAACATATTGCTTTTCCATCCCATTTTCTACATACAACACTTTCTGCCTAATAAGTCCTACACCCTGAGAGGTGCAATTTTAACAAGATAATCAAATGTTATTCACTTTACCTGTCAGTGGTTTTAATGTTATGGCTTATTGGTGTATGTTTTAATCAATGGACAGTCATAAGCTGTCTGAACAACAAATGCTTCAAAACTTGTGAAAATTAGAAATTACATTTCAGCGCATCTTAAGACGTTAATGGCATTTAGCAGAAATAGGTTCTCCTGGAAGAGAGGTCGATGGAGGGATGTTGTAATAAAGCCTGTAAAGACCGTACAGTTTTTGCTTATTCTGGGAAAATAAGAGGGAGGGACAGTTTAGTATTTCACCCAACATGTTAGCCCTCAAAATGACTACATTTGTCCAAACTAGATTAAACGTCCAAAATTAAGTACTGTTATGTGGAGTTAAAAAAAAAAAAATCCTAGACACACTCTTACAAATCAGTGTGATGGTCCAGCAAATGCTTTTTTTTTGTTATTAAGTCTACACAGGAAAGAAAAGTGCTATCCACCTCAAGACTGGGAATATGAGTTTTGAAACAAACACCTGCATAATAATCTCACAGGAACTAGCCTTCAGGCCACAGCGATGGAGGTCTAGGAGGTTTCCCGCAGTGCTGGCTCTGAGGAGTTGCTGCTATGTGCTCTCTACGGGTCGTATCTCCTCTTCCTCTGGGACACCTGTGAGTAAAATGTTCCTCAGCATATCAATATAAGATTCTGAGAAGACTCCCTTATTCCTAACACACCAGTTGTACCACCAGAGGAACGGAATTCCACGTTGTTTAGACATCCTGACATATTGCTTTTCCACCATAATTTCTACACAGAGCTATTTTCAACCTCCATTCATGTTGGTATAAAGTGGTACTTAAAGAGGTACAAAGTGCTGACTTGAACATGTTGTGAATCTTTGGCTCTGTAAGATTGTGTATTGCCTAATTCTCCTTTTCTGCTGTACAGAACTGTTTACTGAGTGCTATTTCTCATTAGCTACTGCTATGTTGAATGTAGGGATAAAGCAATATCAACCAATGCCAATGTCCAAAGTGTCAATGTGTTCAAAGAGGCATTCAAAAAGCTGTTGATATAGGTCTGAAAGGGTTAATGCCTAATGATACCTTCAAAGTTCCACTGCTGACTGCTGTACAGCATGCTGCAAAAAGCCAGACTGTTTTGGTTAAAATGCACCTGCAAGATTACCAGTTTATAAGCACAGTGCAATTACATACATATTATGTCTTCCACACTGGGATGAAAGTGATATTTTATGACTAAGTACAAAGTCAGCAGTTGGCAGTATTAGAATACATTACTTCAGAAACTAGTGGGTAGACTTTATCCTACAAAATAGCGTCCACATGAGCAGTCCTAAAGAGCATCAGTGTTGTGTTACAGGAATTACCGGAAGCACCAGCAGTAGCAGCAGTTGTAAGGGGGGTGCGAGAGTCGTCCTCGTCACTAGACCGGCTTGCCTCACCCTCTGGGAGTGCTGTCTGAGGCTCCAGCTCCTGCTCAGTATGACTCCGCAGGGCCAGAATGCGGTGATGCAGAGCTGCAAACAGCTGCCCTGTGTCCTTAGAGCTAGCCTGAGAAAGAAGAAAAGCAAAAGTTAAAGCTGACAACCTCTCAGACACTGTTCCTAAGGCTTTCTATGGCAGCAAGATAACTAACCCTCCCAGTGTTCTTGATCAAATAAAATTTTGTCAGTTTCCTTATTTACTTTCTTTCTTTACCTATGTAGAGACTTATTCATTTATTTTTACAGCCAAATTATAGCTATGCAAACATTTGGATTCAAACTTGTGGTCAACCAGGAAAGTCCTCAGTCAGGAACAGCCCTCCTTTTGTCCTTTCTTCATCTCTTTTTAAATAGTGAACATCTCTTTTTAATTTTTCAGTTATTGATTGATTCTGTCTTACTGATATAAGGAAGACTTTGATTCCCTGGTCCTCTGTGTCCATGGCCGTAATGCGAATGCTCTTCTCACTGGCTTTGTCCACCTGCATTTGAGCCCACAGTTTTGTGTTCAGAATCAGACGTAGGCTTCCTTGAGTTCGCATCACTGAAATATAATAAGAGTGTTAATATAAATCACCATTTACCTGAATGCAAACTACGAGAGGAACTTGGATTGCTCCTGCGCATGAAACCATAAATGAAATGTGTAAGGTCAAGCACATACTGGGTGACCAGGAAGCCTAAGCTGTACACAAAAGGTAATGCTCTAACAATTATTCCTAGAGACGCTTAAATTATGTCTCAAATTATATGCTATTTTCCAAAGCCCTTTTTAAAAAAAGGTTAGACACACTTCTGCCAGCGTTTAGTATGCAGTTCACGTGCATTACCCAGTCTGGACTGAAGAGTTCCATTGTGGACGTCAGTGGACGACATATCATTAAGTCTCAGGAGCCCGCATCCCCTCTCAACCCACGACTGTGAGCTCTTCTCAAAGATAAAGAGCTTGCTCTGCATCTACAAAAGAAAAGTGTGTTTAGAACTTCCCTTTGCTTTCAGTATCATGTGGAAGTCTATACAAGTCTGAACACCTTAAGCAAAAAGTATGGACAAACTATAAAGTTTTTTTTAATGAAATACTTGATGCAAATTTGATTTAAATTAATTTGTAATGTGTTTCTATGGTTTAAAAAACAATATGAATTACAGTGAACTTCCATCTTTAATACTAATTCTAATTTGTATCTCTTCACTTTTAAATATAAAAATCAAATGGTTTCGATGTGCACAAAGAATGATCTGATGTCGCATTTCTAGTTACTGTGTCTGAACTGTTCAAAGGAACCATATATCTGAAAAGTTTAATGCCTATAAATGTTTCCTTGCAGAAAACTATTGGACAGAATGGTTATGAATATGTTGCCCTGATGATTTTGTTTCATAGTAGTTTTGATAGTTTTTTTTAGTGTTAGTACCTTTTTTCCTACTTTTTTACCATTATCAACACTGCATGCAAAAATTCTGAAGATGTCTAGGTTCATTGGTTGTTTTGGAAAGAAAATGTAATGCTGTTGTGGACATTGCAACCCTGTATCACCAGCACTTTATGGTCAGTATGTTTCTCTGTAATAGTGCTGTTTATGTCAAACCACTGACTCTGGTTACATTGCCTGAATTGTACAGAAACTCTGAAAAATCTGTGGAATTTCTCTTTTAAATATCACACCATTGGCTCAGGCAAGTATTCAGCAACGCGTCTGACAACTCTTCAAGTAAACCTTCTTGTAGTGCTTCCAAGATCTGTCACAGGTAGGGTCAGGCGCCAGCAATCTGACATAAAATGACCTAATAGTACCTGAAAAAAGGACTTGTTCTTACCTGTAAAACGTTGCTTTCCAACTCTTCTCCAGTCCTCACCTCCACTTTCTCCAGCAAGCACTTCTTGGCAGTAGCTTTTGTGTATGCAGCTGCTGACTCCTCCAAAGACTCTGCTGAGTTAGCATCTACAATACACACACACACACACACACACACACACAATTCCTTTGCAGTTCATTCAGTAGAACCTGAAACTGTTTGGGTTTAACAGAATGACCTTTTGAAACCATCTCAGACTTTGCTAAAGTTCATAGTAAATGAATGGTTGGGAATCAGTGGCATATTTTATTAGGTTCTGGTATTTTGGTTTTCCAAGACAGTTAAATTGCGAAGGTATGAATGCATAAAGCTGTATGTTTTAACAGGTTTAGTGGGAGGTTAAAAAAGCTCTGGAAAGTGCAACTGGCACCTGATTGGGAAAAAAATTTAACAGACAAAACTGCAGTGGATGAATTTCCCTTTTGTGAACATTTACGATAATGAGACCACTTTCCCTCTCCGATTACGCTTACATTTGTACAGCATACCTTTTTCGGAACTGACATCTTGGGACGAGCAGAGTTCACTATCCGGACACTCCACTTCAGAGTCCACGTTGCCCTCTGCTGTTGCTTTGCTGAATTTCAGTGGGCTCTGAAAGCAACAGACTGCTCAACACCATGCCCCAGCAGGACTTGACTAAGGCTAGCTGAGGCAACTAGCCATAGAGATGAAGAAAAAAGTTCGTCATCTTACCAAAACACGATCCGACATGTTCTGTCCAAAAACAAACTTTGCATGAGCGTCACTACAGTCATCACCTTCCTGCAGGCTTGGAAAAAAAATGCATCTGTGAACATTCTGCTTGACGAGACATGGGGTAAAAAAGCTTATTCAAGAAGGGCAACGTTTCAGGTGAATAACCTTGTGTTGTTGATGTACTGTAAGAAATAATTTGTCTCCTCTGACTGAGATACTTTAGGTCTGTCATCACTTTTCTTGTTCCCGGACGCTTCACAACCTTCATTCACCTGCACAGATAGAAGGGAGAACATGCTTGATAATGCTTCTTTATGATACAACTGAATAAAAAGCAAGCTAATATATTTTATAATTGAATTCCAAATTAAAAGAGAATCTACACACCTTAATTCTGTCCTTGATATTTTGTCCAAATACAAATGACGACTCCAACAGTGGAACGTTTTCTGTAGTTTTGTCCCCATGTTTTTGGAATTCATCCTTAACGTCTTTTGTCACCTTTAAAAAATGTATATACGATATTACACAAGAACCATTTTTCATTATTATAGCACTGCAGACGTCTGCTTTGTCTGTTGTGTGCCCACCGATAACTTATCACTCAGACGTGCGTTGCCATCAGAGTTTTCAGAGTTCCTTTCTGCCCCTTGCTGTGCTTCTGATGACTCGTTCACTCCATTCGTACTGCTGTCAGAATCTTGAATTTGAAAAAGACAGAACATTAAAGGAATGTTCCACGCTCAGCTCTCATGTGGTTAATAGTATTTATTTAACTCTTACTTACATAGAAATTGGTGAATCTATTTCAACTCATAATAATATTATTACACTACTATTCATGACTAATCTGAAGGGTGTACTATGTTATGTAGACTCACTGATTGAATTGAAAGATGTGGAGGAAGGCGCCTGAAGCACAGCTGGGCGAAGCACACTGCGCTGCTGCTCCTTAGGTTTCTGACTTGGTACTCCTGAATCGAACAAATAGCCTGATTACACAAAGTTTGCTATACATTTTTATACCAAATTGGAAGAGACACACTGCTCATAACACCCAAACCCATTATAAATGTTTTTTTTATTATTTATTAGTGCTAAGGATACATTAGATTAGGAATGTGTGGTTATTCAATATGCAAGACACATCAACACTTCAAATTACTATAACTGTATTTGAACAAACATGCTAAACTCCTTCTCAGCAGAACCATTCATAATTTCACAGCAACATGACAGTGTTGTAACTGTCTTTATTAACCTGATTCACATAAGTTTTATATAAAACTGTTAATAACCACTACATGCAATGCAATACCACTTCAGTAATACAATACTAGTGGTTAAATACAACATTTGTTTAAGTCTAATAAGATGCTGATTTGGTTAAACAAGAAACCTGAATTTTCTGCATGTTAAATTTTGAGCATCACTGTAGCACTAGTATTGCCACTTACCAGCACTTGGTGCCTGCCCGTGAATTAATGTTGGTGGCCTCAAGCGAAAACCCACAGCTTTCTCTTCTGTCCAAAGGAACACAAATATTCCAGTCAAACAACTTACAAACTAGACTAGCTGTAGAGAAATGAACGCATAGTTAAGATATAGCGTTAGTGTACAACACTTAAGGTCCACAATATAATAAAATTACGTGTGTGTGACAGTATAAACGTTTAGTTGTACTTAGGTTTAAAATCTTGGACTTACCAGGCTCCGAATCAGAATTCCCAGTTGGGGACTGGCAGAAACTGGATGGCATGAAAACATTATTCTTAGACACTGTAAGAGTAAAAAAACAAATAAAAGCAACCAAATGCTTTAATAAGGTTCTAAAATGAACAAAAAGCCAAAAAATGCAAGTAATAAACGAAACAAAATTTCTCCATTACCAGAGTTGGAAGGTGGGAAGTGTGTGAATGATAATGACTCTCTCTTAGTAGGAGGACAGTAGCTGCTATCGTCATGATCAGAATCTGGAAAACATGAGTTCCTTTGTTTTTTAATTACAAATAAAACTTTTTAATTATACATAAGATTCCACTTCATTTCATTTTTGGAAGCCAACTTAGTACTAGGCCTAGCTCTGGTTGCACACTGTGGTAAAATACACAGGAAAAATTCAACACCTAACAAGTTTTGGCTGATCAACTGTGGGAAACTATCCTTTTAATGTAATACTTTGCCAATTCACACCTTCTGATTGAATCTCACCCATCTCATGGTCTGGAAGTGTGAAAGCAATCAAGCGTTTCTGAGTTACACAAAGACAACCACCGCATCTTTACAAACTACTGCTGAAGGAGCATTATAGAAATTAAGGCGGCAGATATACACCACCATTGCCAAACAGCAGAAAATCCAATCTCTATATCTCTACAGACAACAATTGAGAAATGTCTCCACATAATATAACGCAATATTATGTGGTTGGGGTCAAGCAGAAAAAAACAGCAAAGTCATAACTGAAAGCAACAGGTATGTCAGAACATTTTGCAAGATCCCTGAATATGTTGTTTTTTCAGAATTCTTGACACCACTGATGTCAAACCTTACCTTCATCTTCTGCACCAGATCC
Organism: Hydrocynus forskahlii; assembly: GCA_037974365.1. Classification (NCBI taxonomy): domain Eukaryota; kingdom Metazoa; phylum Chordata; class Actinopteri; order Characiformes; family Alestidae; genus Hydrocynus; species Hydrocynus forskahlii. The sequence continues at coordinate 14,750,878 of JBBPCX010000038.1, read as the reverse complement.
ATCTGCTGACCTCTGAGGACAGAGTGAGAGAGTGAACAAAAGTTTAGTACTGGGCATGATCTATTTTGGACAGCTATCACAGCTGCTCTAAATCAGTGTAGGGGCAAAATATCATCTATCCTTAAGCATGTCATTAAAGGAGAAGAAAAAAACCTTTCTAGCCGTCAACACAAATTAATGTAACACAAATGTACCACTTTGGCCCACTGCTTTTGGTGCATTCGTCATGAAATTTTGACACCATATAAATGGTAGCTTACATTTTGAAATTATGTAAATAATGATAATCAAGAAGTCTTGTTCTGGAAGTGATGATATGCTACTGAACTAATACAAAAATACCTTTTGTGCTCTGTCTTTCTGAAACACGAACACTGGTGCAGCTATAGATGGTTTATCTGCAATATAAATGTGAATAAACCGTTGAGGAGGTTACATATCGAATAAAGGCACATTTCCTTCATTGGTACATAAATCTAACAACTGAGCAACAATAATTTGTCATTCACTCATGAAACCTGTAATTCGTATAACAAGAAACATCAGTGATGACATTTTGAGCATGTGTTTTTGTTTAATATATTTTACAGACAGCCTAAACACCATTTCAGTGTAGGCCTACTTTTTTAAAATACTCACATGAAAGAAAATAATTGGCTGATTGACTAGCCTGTTTTGCACATTATTCAAAAACAGGTGGGTCTGAAACATGCAGTAACAAATGTCTCCATGCAGACACGTGAGCAGACATGGAGGGCTTGAGGCCCTGGTCTCTTGTTCTCGGGACTGTACAGACTGTGCTCCCTTAGTCAGTGCGTATAATAATAGTGTTTTATATGGCCTTTGTTCAAGATCTGCTTCAGTTTAGCCCCCCTCCAGGGTTAACACTACATTTAGTTTCTTCTGAAACATGGTTGCACTGTCTCCCTTGATCAAAAGTGTTTGCAGTAAGCTGAAAATTAAATTAATGACATTCGGGTTTTCCTTTTTCCCTCCATCGAGGCCTGCCTCAACAATGTCGTCACAACCTTGAGTTACAAATGGGCCGTTATATAAATATTTTTAGGAGGGGGATATATTTTAACAGTTGAAAACTAAAAAATAGCAACAAAAAAAAACCAAGACACAAGCCTTTTAATGGCACTAATGAGTGAAAAGCAAAAAGGCTGGTCCTCTGAATAGCTGTGATTTATGAAAGAAAAAAGAATCCCAACATCAGTAATGCTGATATGACGATGATGGTGACGAAGGAGCTATAATTTGGTCATGTCTATTTTTATCTTACCATAAGGCGAGAGAACCTGACAGAACGGCTTTCTGTAATTTCACAGTCCACTGCTCAGCACATTATCTGCTCATACATCTGGCAATTGTATGATGCATCAAAAGTGACCCATTTATAATGTGCTCTCAAAGTTTAAAAAAGGAAAGGGAACGTAAGAGGACAAAAACCAGGACATCATCTCTTTTCCTGTTTTACATATGGACACCTAAAGTTAGATGCCAAGGTAAACTATGTTTGTTTTAAATGAAAAAAAATAATAAGTGGGTATTTCAAAAGAGACAAAAACAACTCATTTCTAGATAAATGCTGATTACGCAGGTTCAATCAAAGGCCAGGCAGAACGAAAAACATGTCTGGCCAGAAAAATAATATGACATAAGAAATGTTACTTAATCGTTTCATCTTTAACCATCTAGAAAATATGACATCATATGTAATCTCCAGGTTTTTTACTGTAGATTAAAGATGGGTGACAGATAATAGCTTTTGACAAGCCATTTGCATCATCCAATACCATCGGACCAAATCAGTATCAAGCATAAACCATGAATTAAAACCAAAATCTCATTACAATGGCACCTCTTAAGGAGTCAGACATGTTAGGCAGCAAGTGAACAGTCAGTTTTTAAGCTGATAGCTGGAAGCAGGAAAAATGGGCAAATTTTAGCGACTTTGACGAGGGTCATATTGTGATGGCTTGGCAACTGGGTCAGAGTTTTTTAAAAAGGGCAGGTCTTGCAGAGAGGTCCCAGTATGCAGTGTTAAGTATCTACCAAAAGTAGTTCAAAGAAGGACAAAAGTTAACTGGCAATAGGGACATGGGTGCCCATGCCACACTGATGTGGGGAGTGAGGGCGAGGCTGTCTGGACCTATCCCACAGAAGAGCTACTGTAGCACAAACTGCTGAAAAAGTAAATGCTGGTTATGATAGGAAGTTGTAAGAACGCACTGTGCATCACAGAGCAATGGAAGAAGGTGCCTGGTCAGTGGTCTGATGAATTCTGTTTTCTTTTACATATTGTGGATGGCCAGGTGCGTCGCTTATCTGGGGAAGAGATGACACCAAGAAGCTCTATGGTAAGAGGTGACGGAGGCAGTGACAGTGAAATGCTCTGGGCAGGGTTCTGCTGGAAAGCCTTGGGCCCTGGCATTCGTGTGGATTTAACTTCAATGCATACAACCTACCCAAACATTATTGCAGACCAAGTACACCCCAGTGGCCTGTTTCAGCAGGATAATGTCCTCAGCCACATCGCAAAAACTGCAGGAATGTTTTAAGGAACATGACAAAGTGTTGGACTTGGCCTCCAATGCCCCCAGATCTCAATTCGAACTGCAGCATGTGCTGGGCACTTGAGTTTGATCCATAAAGGAAATGATGGATGAGAACACCAAGCGTTTACATACCTTGAACCATTCTGCAAACCAGTTATTTGGTTTATAAGAGATGTTTAAGCGCGCACAACTTACTGAATGAGACACAATAGAGAGCAATCTATCTAAACAAATATCATTTACACATACAAGCCTTACGACACCATAGTAAAAACAGTCTGTACATTTCTAAGGGATTAGAGGGATTCGAAAATTACAGAATTTAAGTGTTTATTGCTCAGCCTGTTGTCAGAGATTTCCCACTTCAATACTGTTTTTCTTAATAAGTTCCATTAGTTATGAATGATGCTTCCTAACAGACCCAAAACGGATGATTGTTGTCACTCTAGTTTTAGGGACTTTCTATCAACACCATGACATTTAATTCATTAAACAATGGGGCAAGACTGACAGAGGTACTCAAACACTCTTTATAGTTGTGTCAGTTTATATGCATGTAAAGTCCTAATGAAGGTATCCTTTAAAAAAAAGTGTTACATACCAAACTCTGGTCTACATGCTGTGAATGTGTCAAATTATACATCCCTAACATTAAGTGATTTATTTTAATCAAACTACCCACAGGGCTGTTAGTGGAAAGCTAAAGCAAGCACTGTGTGAGTGCTGGATAGTGAGCAAAAGTGGGAGTGCCAGTACAGTAGTTTCACAGCAGATTTATCCCACTAATCAAGATATCATAACTCGCTTCCTCTGTCTGAAGCTTCTGCAAGTCAAGAAAAACATGCAAAGTTTATTCTACTTTTTACCCAGCTTGGAGCACTGTCTTTGCCTCAACATTTATGTTTATTAATAAATCCAATGCCACTTTCCTTCTCTATCTGACAACAGCATTAAGTACACTATATGGACAAAAGTATTGGGACGCCTGACCATTCCACCAACAGAAACTTAGACATTGCATTCAAATATATTGACTATGAAGTTGATCACTCCTTTAGCAGCAATCATAGCTTGCATTCTTCTTGGAAGACTTTCCACAAGATTGTGAAGCATGGGAATTTGTGCTCTGTAGAGCATTTATGAAGTCAGGCACAGGTGTTGGACGAGAAGGTCTGAGTCACAAACCAGTTCATCCCAAAGTTGTTAGATGGGGTTGAGGGCAGGGCTCTGTGCGGGCCAGTCAAGTTCTTCCACACTGAACTCATCCAGCCACGGACCTTTGTTTGTGCAATGGGGCACAATCATGCTGGAATAGGAAAGATTCTTCACCAAACTGTGTCCACAAAAGTTTGAAACATGGCGTTGTCCAAAATGTCTCTCCCTGAAGCATTAAGATTGCCCTTTACTGGAAGTAAGGGACATAGCCTAAAACCTAGTAAGCAGGGTGTCCCAATACTTTGGTCCACATAGTGTACTTCAGAGACAGAAAGAGGTGGTGTAACCCAGTTAGACGCTAAGGAAGTCTAACTTTCTATCACAGACTGTCAAACGATGCTATTCTTTGAATTGTCTGTTCCACCTTAAATGGTACAGTCGCTAAATGGCGCACATTCAGGGCTCGACTGTAACTATGGCAGGATATAAGATGGAACAGGGAGTTCGAATAAGAAACCAACTAAAGCAAGCTAGCCTGACAGCTAGTTAGTCCCATTTTACTGTTTCGAAAAACATCAGCTACGTGCAGTAAAACATACAAGCTTATTTTTGTTTAGCTTTTAGAAGCAAAAGCTTGGAAACTCCAGTCTCACATTCATAGAATATTATTTCACTCGCGCGCCTTACCTTCATTTGACAAGTCCGCCATTTTATTCCGTTACTATACCCAGGATCCCGCGCGAGCAAGGCTGTGTTTTTGTTTGCAAAATCTCATGACAACAACCACAGAGATTTGCACATTTCTGACTTATTTTCTGGATTTCATGGCTAAATTCCTATTTTTGCATACTTGTCGTAACATCATGAACCCAAAACAGTGTACTTAAAAAACTGAAAAAGTGATTTTATACCCCCCAACACAACAACTAAAACCTTTAACAATTCCACATTCAAATGGTTTTAAAAATAGTAAAATAGTCATCACTGTAAAACCATGTTTTACATAGATTAAACATGGTTTAGAATAAATAAAAAAGTATTTTTTGGTCCCATTAACTGACAACGTACTACAAAGATTCTACCAGTTAACTTATTAAAAGCTTTTTTTTTTTTTTTTATTTCATAACAACCACAGAGATTTCCATATTTCTGCCTTATTTCCTGGATTTTCTGGCTAAATTCGTCCTGCTTGTAACAACATCATAAACTCATTTAACCAAACATTGTGTTTTTTAAAAAGTGGGAAAAGTGATTTTATTTTTTCCCCCAACAATATAACAACTAAAACCTATAACAATTCCATATTCAAAGGATTTTAAAGATAGTTGGTGTGTGCAATCATGTTTTACATAGATTAAACATGGTTTAGAATAAAGAAAAATTCAATTTCAGTCCCTTTCACTAATAGTAAACTTCAAAGATTCTGTCAGTTAACTAGTTAAAAAAATATTTGCTATTAAATTGTATATCAAAAGACCTTATTATTTCCATGGTGTTACCAATATGTTCTCTGTGTCAGTGAAGAACAGAAGCAGAGGTAGCTATAAGAAGGTGTTACTGTTAGGCACTTTCCAGTGAATAGCAGTTGGAATATTTTCTTTTGTGAACATACTTGCTGTTGCCTATTCTTCACTACTTACCACCTGATATAATGGCCCTTTATTACGGTAAAGGCAATAATGCTGAATCATAAATATGATGTCAAAAAATATTGAGAACAGGCCCAGTCCAAACTTCGTTGGGTCGCCAAAAATAAGCCTCCATTTATCTGGAAAAAAATACAGAGTTACAAATAATACTGTCTGTATCTTTCTCAAGCAATATTGCAACTGTGGTAGAGCCATTACCGTTGTTATAAGACTGCAGGAACATCTGAAGGAGGCTAAAACTGCCTCCTGTGAAATCCAGCAGCACATTACCAATGCTCCAGCCCTCTGTGCTTTGTCTCTGGTAGTTCATGTAAGCCTTAACAACAGTAGAGTAGTGAGACAACATGTCCAAAATAACTTATTCAATAATTTACCGGCTAATTTTCCATTACTGATTCTACCTGAGAACTGTACAAAGATACTGTCACATAGATACAGTGCTGCCATAAGAAAAGCATTTGATAGTCTTATATATTGACTTAATTATATTAATTTCAAATACACAACATGTATATATATGCGATATGTGATTGTATTCCTAGTAATATATTTATGTACCACTATATCAGTGTTACTTCACCATTTTGTGCAATATCTTATGTGCAGTATCACTACTTATCACTACTTGTGCAATATCACTACTTAAGTCAATATTATTTAAACACTACTAATCTCCACTAAGTGCAGTAATGTACTACTAACTATCATCTGTGTTGTTAGAATTCTGTAAGTTACTTATCTATAATATGTATACCCAGCATTTATGTATATAGCATAGCCTATTTTCATATTGAGATTTTTTCTGCAGACTCTATTTAGACTTTATATTTTATATTGTTTGCCTCTGTGTCTGTTTGATATCATAACATAAGCAATTTCCTCCAGGATCAATAAAGTTCTGATTCTGAAAAAAAAACATTTAGTCCAAGTTTAGGTGTAGTCTAAATCTGAAATCTGACCTTTCTGTCTGTCTGGCAAACTGTCTGTATTGCAAATGAGAGCCATACCTGTGGGACGTATTTAACCAAGGTGACGCCTAATTTAATGTAGGAAAAATAGTACAGGTAGTCCAGCCATGTGATCTTCTGAGCAACAGCTACAAAGAGTGTGACGAAGGCAAACGTCCAAGCAATTACTAGTAAAATTATGGCCACTTTGGATACCTTTTGCCCTCCTCTCTAAACAATAAAAAAAGGACAATGTTAAGATTTGTGATCTAATGGTACAGTGTAATATATATGAGAATTTTGCATTTGTGAAAAATGTAATATTATTACTAATAATATCACAACATATTATAATTAAATAAAACCAAGTGCTACCATATGAATTCAGATATATTGCTAACCTCATATATCGCACACTGGAAGATGTAGATGAGAGTCAGGACCACTGCATGCAAACTGAAAAACACATCATTGGCATCCACAGGGTTAACTCCATTTGGATCGTTCTTCAGGAACTCTTCCTGGTAAGATTATTCAAAAAAATCAAATAAACATAATAAAAATAAGAGTTTCAGAATTATTAAACTTATATGTACATCAGTGTACAATCTGCAGTGTGTATATACACACACACACACACACACACACACACACACACACACACACACACGCGCGCGTACATATGATATATACAACATTACTTGTATGTAAGGTATCCAAAAGAGGCCAATATTGAAGACACTGTAAGCGATAAATCCAGTGAGGTTCAGAGCGAGGAAATCAAAGTTCAAGCCCACCACACTGTGAAACAATCATAGTTGGCCCAAAGGTATCACTACAAATGAAGTGGATAATTTTCAAAATTTTAAGTAGTTATATGAAGCATCATTTTACCTCTTCCTTTTCCAGTTTTCAAACGCCTGAGGATAGAAGGAAATAGACCAGGCTAGGAAGTAGATCCACCCAATGATCTGGTTGATGACAGAGACAGCGTTGCTTCTGACAACCATAAATCTGATACGAGTTTTCATGCTGGTGAGACAAGAAATATATGCATTGACATTAAAAATATGTTCAAATATCTTTTATAAACTAAAGGAGACTATTTGGAGTACTGGACTAAGATACTCTTCACGTGCCAATTTTCAGTTTATGGTATTCAGTTAATTTAAATTGTGAACAGAACAACACAACAAAGTGCTTTAGCTGACAGAAATAATCCATTGTTTTTAAACTTTTCTGGAGTTATTTTCATAATAAAAATAATTTTTAATAATTGTAGCGCTTTCTTTAAACTTTTCACTTGTAATAGTGGGATCATTCCCTTCATATTGCTATAAAGATTGCTATATAGGGTTCTTTAAAGAACTAAATACATCATAAAGCACACATTAGATGTTTAAAACTCATAATTTAAGCATTCACATGTGTTGTTTTTTTGTCATGGTTCTAATATATAACTATTGCCTTAAAAAATTGCATTTTAAAGGGTGTGTGTCATAGAACTGCACACAGTTTAGACTTTAAAATGGTCTGGAATAGATAATGCAGTAATTTTTAAGACTTTTAGCATTATATTATTATACTGTCATTTACCCAATATCTTGCAAGACAGAATAATGGCTGTACTAAATTCAGTTATGCATTTTAAATGATTTTACATTTATCTTGATGACAATGGCATGTGTCCCAGGTGAAACAGAAGAATACATTCATTTTACTTTGGAAATGATAGCTGTCACTAAATATTGATGCTGAATGTGCAGTGCTTATGAAATATTCTATGCTTTAGTAACTTTAAAGATTTCTGAAATCTGTAAAAATGTTTGTAGAGGAAAACATTGGACTGTTTATTCATAGCATTCTATCAAGGGAACACAAAATAAGGAAGCTATTACAAAAGGGGGCATTCATCTCCTTCATACCTTTCTACTTCGGTGTTGCTGGTGTTTAGAAAAGCAGTCACCTGCCCGACTTTCACTGCTTGTACCTCAAAAGTGACTGACTTGCTTCCTACTGGCAAAACAACCTGTACATAAGAAAGAAATAAACACAGCTGAATTCAACAGAATCCAAAATCCAGTACTTAAATTAAGATGATCATGAAATTCGCATTTCCACTAAAATCAAGCCAATGAGACCATCTGAGAACGAGATTTGAACTTAAAACATACCTCGTCTGGAAGATGAATTATTGAAGAGTCATTGTTTGAGGAGTATGTAATTTCAAAGTAGATGTACACAGTGGTGTTCAGTGCAGAACTATAAAATAAAGCAAATTAAATACTTTTACCTACATATTGAGCGTATTCTTAGCCAAAACATCTTTCAGCTTGAATCACAAATAGGACAGTCACACCTTGCTGTGATGGTGATGTTTTTAGAGAACGTCTCCTCTAAATCAACAGCAGCTGGAGCACTTAGAAACACTTTAGCATCTGTGGATGTCAGAGCAAATAATATAAAACAGCGGTATGATATGATACACACTGACATGAGACCAAATGTTTCATTACATGAGACCAAATATGTATTGCTCTGATTAGGTCTGACAGGAGGGCAGCACTCACCACAGTGGGTCAACAGAACACAAAGTGACAGAAAGACAGCTGTTAAATGACCTTTGCCTGTCATCTTGAGCTTGGACACAAAAACCCCAGCCTGTGAATGAAATAAAGCAACAGTGCACGGCTGTTCAATCTGGACATTGCATTTCTGCAGGAATGCATCTTAACGCTGCCTTTATTTTGCCTTTCTCTCGTTCTCAAACGATGACTAGTCAGCATGAAAACAAGTCTAATTCTGAGGTTTAAAAGAGGTGAAGCGAAAGTAAAAACTCAATTTTAACATGCATTACCCCGACGACATATGTTTGTGTGGAGTTTGAGCCAGTCCTTCCTGATCACATGAGAGGAGTCAGCTGATTCAGATGACGCCACGGCTGTTAAGAAGGTGGGGGGTTTCCATGGAGTCCGAGGACCACCTAGAATTATTAAATTATTAAATAGGATTTACAGTTCAACAGATAACTTAAATCTAAAGTCAAGAGTTGGATGTACGAAACACAAACGTAATGCTGGCAACGAAACACTAGAGCTTCCTTCAGACCGACAAGCCAGTTCACACACTTTGCATACTACATATAGGACAGCATTTCAAATGGCTGTGGACTATTTTTACATACAGTTTAGTGTGGTAGCATGCAGACTGGGGCGCAGCCTATATAGCCCTGTTGGTGTAATGGTCAGGCGTCCCAATGTTAAAATTTGTTCCATATTAGGTATCTGAATTGATGGTAGTACAGGTTTCCACCGCCAGAGGGAGATGTAATACTGTATGTGTGTGTGTGTGTGTGTGTGTGTGTGTGTGTGTCTGTGTGTGTGTATCAATCTGGTATCTGTTTATTTCTCTACTATATCTATATCTATATATATATATATATATATATATATATAGCCATATATATATAGCTTTAGTCTACCCACAATAAAAGGCCACTCTGGAATGTGCAGTTTGATTACACAGCACAATGCCACAGATGTCTCAACTTTGGAGGGAGCGTGCAACTGGCGCGCTGACTGCAGGAATGTCTACCAGAGCTGGTGCCCGTGGAATGAATGTTAATTTCTCTACCATAAGCCGTCTCCAAAGGCGTTTCAGAGAATTTGGCAGTACGTCCAACCAACCTCACAACCCCTGCTGTGCGTGATTAACAGGTGAACCGGTTTGTGGTACACTATATGAACAAAAATATTGGGACGCACCTATTATTGAATTCAGATGTTTCAATAATACCCATTACCACAGGTGAATGAAACACCTAGCCATGCAGTCTCCAGTTACAAACATTGGTGAAACAAAATGGATAGTTCTGGAGAGTTCAGTGACTTAAGCGTGGTACTGTGATAGGATGCCACCTTTGCATTAAGACGGTTCGTGAGATTTCATCCTTGCTGGAGATTCCACAGTCAGCTGTAAGTGGTATTACTGAAAACTGGAAGCGTTTAGGAACAACAGCTACTGAGCCACGAGGAGCAACCCTGTAAAGACACAGCAGGGGTCAGCGACTGCTAACGTCCATGAATTCATAGCTAAAGGGTTCCAAACTTTCGCTGCCATTAATTTAAGCACATAAACTGTGCTATGTATTAGAATGCAATGTCATTAAAGTCCCTGTTGGTGTAATTGTCTAGTTTTGTCCAAATTGCATCAGAATTGTTGATGAAACATGCTGTATAGGTTTCCACCACCAGATTGCATTCAAATACATAGACTTTAATATGCACTTGATCCCCCTTTGCAGCTATAACAGCTTCCACTTTTCTTGAAAGGTTTTCCACAAGATTTTGGAATGTTTCTGTGGGAATTTGTGTCCATTCATTCTGTAGAGCCTTAATGAGGCCTGACTCGCAATCTCTGTTCCAGTTCATCCCAAAGGTGTTGGATGTGGTTGAGGTCAGGGCTCTGTGCTTCCACACCCAGCTCATCTCAGCATGTCTTTATGGAGCTTAGAAAAGGTTCTTCCCCAAACTGTGTCCACAAAAGTGTCAGCTTAGCGTTGTCTAAAATGTCTTGCTATGCTGAAGCATTAAGATTGCTCTTTACTTGAAGTAAGTTGCCTGGCCCAAACCTTGGAAAAAAGTGTGTCCAATACTTTTGTCCATATAGTGTAGGTCTCTTTTATTATTTTTTAATAAAATAATATTTAGGGAATATTTAGTTTCAACTTCTAAGAAGACTTACAACAAGTTAGACAGCAAAACATGACAATGTTGCAATCATGACAAATATACGTTAATTATCTTCCCTGGAATAAACAAAGAGAGTTTAGTGCTGTCTAATCTGCCAAAAGTTCCTTGACTTTTTGAAACTTCAGCATTATGATTAAACAATCACACAAGACCCCAGTTAATTCCAATTACCTCTATTTTGAATGCCTTTACCAAAGTACACTTTTATTGCAGTCTTGTTTAATTTGGCCTGAATATCCACAGCTTACCATTTCATCAGCACACAACATCAGAGCTTCCATAGCTGCAGCATCCTCAGCCTGAAAAAAGATGCTTTTCTGTATATCAGCTGTGTGAGTTTGTAACCGAGTGCCTGTGTCAGCTATAAGTGCACCTTAAAGTACTGAACTTACCAGTTACACGGCGTGTCTTCAGACTTTTGGAAAGGCAATGTAAATTAACATTTGTTACAGATCAGTTTACAACAGCAGATAAAACAAAAATAATCATGCATGATTTTACTCAAAATGTTTGAATACCACAAGGGAATCAGGTAAATTCTCCTTTTTTCTGATGCAAACCATCTGAAATTTGAAAGGACGGTGGCACAAAATAATACTACAGGAATTAAGCTACGAGGACCATGCTAGTTTTTGATGTTGGTGGCATGCTACATTTATGTTGTCTCAGCCTGTGCTTTTGTCAAGTCATTTTAAATAATCTTTAAACAAACATTAGGCTTGTGATACAAATGTGGATATGTGTAAGGAAAGCGACATTCCTTCTTAATTCCTGTTTTATATACAGTTCAAGCTGGGTTACAGTTTAATTTACTGTTATCACTGAGTGGGATGTCTCATCCTGGAAACTACCTCCCTCACCCCGCCACCTTAAGACCTTCATATTCTTTCTTTCCTCCTATACTTACAGTTCCTCCCATTCTCCACACTCTTGAGGAACATGACCATAAATGAGCCCATGAAAAACAGTTCCTGTTGTTCATCAACTTGATCTAAAACCCTGCGAAAGAAATATTCGTTCTTTGCCATATAATAAATCTTTCAAAAGGCTAAACTCTCAATCTGGATATAGTTTCTCAAATGTCAAAATAACTGGCACCACTGAACATTCTTATGCAAGTGCTTTAAGTGGTCATCCGGAATTTCACTGGACATAAATACAGTGCCTTATAAAAGTATTCGTATATCAACACGGAAAAGCTTAGTAAAAGACAGTTACTCTGTAGAGCGTTCCCCTCTCTAGTACAAGGACAATAAATCTAAAGTTTAAAGCAGTTGCAGATGGATGAAAGTGTCATTTTAATGCTGCCACACAGTAAGGAGGAGGAGGAAGGTTCAAAAAGGCCATTCTGCAGGGCCTCGCAGTCGGAGAGCGGCAGATGTTCATTTAGCTCACTGTGATCTTCTATGCATGCCAGGGAGCTACATGAGCTGTCCATTCATCAAACTATAAAAATAAGTTGAGTTCATAAAATGTCACTGCAATGTTGACTGTTCTTGGGTTCAGATGTCAGATGAGAAGAAAATCCTGGTTTTTGACATAAACAATCTGGGCTGGTTTAGCACAAACAAGGGATTATGTGTGTGTGTGTGTGTGTGTGTGTGTGTGTGTGTGTGTGTGTGTGTGTGTGTGTGTGTGTGTGTGTGTGTGT
>JBBPCX010000038.1:14718080-14738064 GCA_037974365.1 Hydrocynus forskahlii | reverse complement strand
GCATTTAAATTTTTAACTATTATCACATGCTCTAAATTTTCAAAGCCAAAATATGTTAACTGTATGCAGATGTTTAAAAGAACTTGCAACACTGAAACATGGTGCTGAATGAGATTTTAAAAATCCCTACAAATACACAATGGCCTCTTAATGGTACATATTTGGTCTCTCCCTGAAAACATCGAAGCTGCTGCCACATTTTCTAGATGCGAAAAATAAACACCACCGGACAAGCTGTGAACCTGAGGGAAGAAATGAATACTGGAAAGTGAATCCTGAAAAAATATGATAGAAGTCATGCAAAAGCATAAATTAGCACAAAGGGACAAAATAATATCTAGAAGTTTGGATCTCCCAGTCTGTTGGACAAATAATCAATAAGTGGCAGTCACATCACACCATGCAAGCACTGGAAAAAGCCTCCTTCTCTAAACATCCAAGTAAGAGGTAGACTTGTGAAGAATGTACGGATCTCATGAAATGGCTACTAACGTCAGTGAGTGAATTAAGCAAGCGACATAAATGATCCTATGATAGCATTCCGAGGACATTAACCATAGTACATTCAAGGTAATGTTCCAACCTCCAGAGGACATTAATCAGCAGATGCACATTGTCAAGTTACGACATTAGGAGAGCATTATGCAACCGATGTATGGTTCTGTGAAACATTCAGCGGACATGTACATGAGTCAGCCAGAAAGCCTGGGTGTCTGCAGAGGACCTGTGGGAGCTGAAAGCTGGGATGCTGCCCTCAGATCTGGAGACAAGGCTGTCCTCTGAACTGCACTAGTTAACCTGGCTAGTATGCATTAGCCCAAAAACTCCAAGGGCACCTTCAAAACGCCAAAGACACTCAAAGCATGTGGAGGGGCATCCAAGTCATAACAGACTACAAACCGGCACCTTCTCTCTGTGACAGTGATGCCTCTCTCCCCGACGTGTTAAATGCCTTCTACGCGTGGTTCAACACACTCAACAGCCAGGCCACAAGGAAATCCACCCCTCTCCCAGGTGAACAGGTAATCAGTCTGACCACAGCCACAGTGAGACAGACTAGAGTAAACCCACACAAAGCTTCTAGTCCTGACACCCTACCCGGACGAGTGTTTAAGGAGTGTGCAGACCAGTTGGCCAATGTCCTTACTGATATGTTTAACACCTCTCTGAGTCAAGCTGTTGTTCCCGCATGTTTCAAGACCTCCAACTCCAGAATCATCCCGGAAATCAAAGAAATCATCCCTGAACCTGCCTAAATGACTACCGTTCTGTAGCCCTCACACCAGTCACCATGAAGTCATGAGCCACATCAAAGCTGCCCTCTCCCAGGTCACTGGACCCTCTTCAGTTTGCTTACTGCCCCAACCGGTCCACAGACGGCACCATATCAACTGCACTACACCCGTCACTCAACCACCTAGACAAGAGGAACTCCCATGTAAGGATGTTTATCCACTTCAGCTCAGCATTCAGCACTCTCATTCCACAGAGACTTTCAACTAAGCTGAGCAGTCTGGGACTCAACAACCCCCTTGTGAACTGAATTTTGGACTTAACAAACCAACACCTCCAGCCCCATCACACTGAGGACAGGAGCTCTACGCGGCTGTGTCCCCAACTCTCTGCTCTTCACACCTCCTGACTCACTATTTCTCAGCAGAGTCCAGCTCTAACCATATCATCAATTTCACATTGCTATTCTGTCTAGTTACTAAACTGATTCTGTCATTCCTTGAAGTTTGTTCAATGCTGCTAATTCTTCTGTGCAATAGTCATACTAATGGTGCAGTACTAATCATTGTGGATGTTTCACAATGTGCCCACATTATACAGTTACATACACTAGGTGCAGGATCTCAAGCAATAAAAAATAATATTTTTATAGATTCAGTACATTGCTTAAGGTTTATCTGATTACCAGTTGTTCCATCAGCAAAAGTACTAGTACTAAAACACATCAACTATACAGATGTTGTACAGAATTATGTTTTTATGTAAGAACACAAACACATTGGATGCTTTTGCTTTTGCAGTAAAATGGGATGCTTTTTGCCTTCCTCAGTTGGGAACATCTTCAGCATCTCAGTCTCTTCTAGTTACTGTGTTCCAATCTTAATCAGGATATTCCATATATGTGCAGTAACCTAAAGCTCTAAAAAAGTAACAGTTCGATGGCTTTGTGTGCCACTGCCACCATTGTCTGTTCTATCAAATTATATTACTGCAGTTAAGATTCACAACATTACCGAATTGCTTATTTCAAAGTATTTATTCAGTTTTTGGGGATGGTATCTTACTCAAGGGTACCTCAGTGGTGCTACTGGTAGTCCTGGGATTCAAACTCATGACCTTCCAATCACAGGGGAAACTCCCTAACCACCACGCTACCAGTGGCCCTGTTAAGCTAGTCAAACCGCATGTTACCACATAAAGTATTTTTTTTGGTTCAATGGACAAATCTGTGTTTACAGTGTCCTGGGTACCTGGTGGCCTAGTGGTTAGGGAGCTGCCTCTGCAATCAGAAGGTTGTGGATTCAAATCGCAACACTGCTAGTGTCATCACTGAAGTACCCTTGAACAAGATACCATCCCCACACACTGCTCTCTGAGCATCCCTCACTGGTGACAGCCCCCTGCTTCACTTGGTGAATTGGTTAAATTCAGAGGAAGGATTTCACATTGTACTCACTGTGTGCTGTGGTGTGGTTTGTTCACACGTGACTATAAGGGACCACTTTACTTAAACGCACCAATCCTTAAATGAACCAATAGTAACATAGTCATAGCAACATCGGGCTACTGCCCTGACATGCCAAGAGAAACAGTCCCAGCCAATGTTGTAACTTAGGTTTGCCAGATGCAGAATGAGCTGTTAAAAAGTGTGAACTCATTCTCAAAGCTCTTAGGAAAGGAACACTAACACCGTTTATTCAAAGGGGTATGATTTCTTCCTTAATTGCTAAGAAATTGCTAAGAAAAACACTTAGCTGCCTGGAGCATATCAGGTTATCTGCTAGACTGGATAGATTTTATTTGCACAACGGACTCACTGAAAGCGCTGATCTGGTTATGATTACTCTTGAAAGGCATGTATGTACAGGTATTGTATATATGAATGTGCACAGTGCAAATTTTTATGCCAAGTTTTATCAGCAGAAAAAATGTTCTAGTGAGAGTCTGGACCCAGATTAAGACCACAAGTTATGGCAAAGACTTTATCCTACATGATGTTATAATCCCTCTCACATGCATTTATACACATGAATTTACTACAATTAAAGTAAGTAAATACTATTACTACAAGTAAGAGTGAGTTTAAGCCCAATCTGAAGTAGAAATCCCACTAATACTGACACAGCAGAAATTAAGGAGTGGTTGACCGTTGGTCTTATGGTGCAGAATAGAATTTACTACAATTAAACAAAAAGTAGGAATTTCATGTAGAATTGAAGTAGAATTTCATGTTTACATGCAATAAAATATTGTGGCTGTAAACCACAGCATCACAGGTAAAGGTACGCCAGTTTTGCGTGGGCAGCTTGTGCCTTAGTGTTTAGGAAAGTTGCCCCTCTGATCAGAAGGTTGTGGGTTAAAATCCCAGAACTGCTCGTGGCACCACTGAGGTACCCTTGAGCAATATCCTGTACCCACACACTGCTCCCCAGGCTGCCAACTATTTCACTTGGTGAATGGATTAAATGCAGAGGAATAATTTCAAATTGTTCACACTGTGCGCTGTGGTGTGTTCACATGTAATGATAAGGGGCCGCTTTACCATGTTCTGTATCTTCTTTTTTCATGTCGATAGGCTAAACAAGGCCAGCCCAGAACATGGCCAGATCGACAGCATTATTCAGGTCCTCCATGGTGCAGGAGACAGGGCAGTCAGGGCAAGACAGCAGGTGCTCCACAGTTTGTATGGCGCTATAGTCGCACTGGTCATTGTTGGAAAAGCCCCACTTCTTACGGTTTGCCCTGCATCTGCCTACACCTGCCCGAATGTGGTATTGATATTCAATATCTGCATAGTTCTTCGTTTGGTGGGTGAGAGCAAGAGCGTCAGCATAGAGGAACCGAGCGGTATCTGGATGATGAGGCTGGTCGTCGGTATATATATATTAAACAAAATCAGAGCCAGAACGCTACCTTGTGGCAAGCTGTTTCTCTGTGTACATAGTACATAGTCCCATCTAGTACATATATGTTCTGTATAAAAAACTGCTTATAAAATGCATCCAGGTCAGGCCGAATATCACATGAAGCTCAAATATAAGCTCATAGTAAACACTTTGTAAAAGTAAAGGGAACGTGCATGTCTGGATTAGTCATTTGGACAAGTCCATCAGCTTGCCACATTTACTTCTCACTGGCAAAGAATCTGGATTGACTAAAGTTACTGAGAAGCTGTTGCATGTGAGAAGCAGTTGTTGTTTCCTCAGATGGTTTGTCTGAAGGTTAACTGAGGTTCTGTTATTTCCTGCATTTAAGGTTATTTTCTCTCTCCCTAAAAATGAACAAACACTTCTCACTTGCTTCTTAGTGCCAATACTACCAAACAACTTTCCAAGCCTCCCCGGCCAATCAATGACCCCCGGGTGCATGTCCAGGCCCTAGGGTTTCCGTCCCATCCAGTACATATTATAATCTGGCCCTGCAACAATCAAGACACTTAAATCAAAGTTTATGATCTGGAACGGGAATAAACAAATGACTCAAATATCACAGAATCACAAGGTATTATTTCTTTTACTTTTGTGATAATCTGTATTTACTGGCAGTGTATTTTAGAACAAATAAAGACAAATTGCTCAGGTACTTTACATACCTGTTTCTCAGATCAGAAAGTGAAAAATATCACAAATTTATATTGTGTGCATTATGCATATACACAGTCATTAAATTAATTTAGCACACAAATGCCTCCAAAATATATACCGATTTATCAGTCTTTAATTTGTCCCCTCTTTACATTTGTGCCTCCCCACTGCCACTTTAACTCCTCTTCCCCTCCAATCTTGGACCCAACCAGTTACAGTGTCCTCTCAACAAAAGCTGCTCCAAAGCTCTCGCTGACATTATGTTCCTAACATGTTCCTAACAGACACTAACATTCACACAAGCAGCCACACACACTTCAGCTGCCTCACACATTTCTTTCTCCTCTAAAATGGCTAAAGGAGAGATTTCTGAGTAGATTAAGGATAATCCATTTTCATAAGAAATAAACGGAAAACAGCTGTATTAATGTCAAAGGGGGACACATGAAATACTCACTAATAATAATATTATAAACACATTGAATTGTATTTAGCTGATGCAGCTTGTGTGTAAATGCCGATTAAACGTTTTCTAATTGTCTTGATGCTGAAAAATGATCTTGTACTTAAAGGCAAATTTGACTTTAATTAAAATCAATGAAAAGGTCATCTCTGACTTTTGCACAGTACTGTATAATCATAGTATCAATGTATTTGATAAAATTCATGTTAAGTAGACAGGTACGTAATTAAGTGATAATTGTCAGTAGTAATTAAGTAACCAGAATGCTTTCTGTGTACTGATACTCTGTTTTTAAAGAACATCATACAGACTCTTCTGTTTTATTCTCTTAATGTTCCACCAAAGCTGAGTAAACTTAGAACTCATTTTCTGAAAGGGATTTATTAGCTCTAATTTTAAATTCTTGTTTCAGAATAACCTGAAGCAAATCACATTGCAAATGACTTTCGGTTGCTGTAAAACTTGCACAAGGCACAAAAACAGAATAAAAAAAACAAGCAGAGACAGTGTTGTGTTATTCACATTATGATAATAATATAATGCTTGTTATCTGGCAATATATAATTGGCTAGAACTGAAACAATATCTTGATGTGTCATGAAATGATGAAATGGCCCAAAACGTGAAAAGACTCTTATACTTGTGCTATGTCTCTCCTTAAGAGGATGACCAAACATCCTCTTTAGAATGCAGAAGATCTTGTCCAGGTATTGTTGAGACAGGTGTCTTCTCTCCTCTGTGCATGTGCAGTGTTCACTTCTGGGTAAGTAGGCCAAAGTTCAGGACATGCATGTTCATGTCTGAGGTCAGGTGCTGGTCTTCATACAGATCAGAGGAAGTTTTTACAAGTCTTTTTTAGGCTGATGGCACTGATATGTCACAGGGCATATACGTCATGCTCAAATAGGATCTTACAATGAATAAACATAGAGACTTAGAGAATTCATTTAAAACATGAACTCGTAAGATAATCTTATGTAGTGTGTGCACTTGGGAGTCATTTTGTGTCAAGTGCTTGTAATGTTCTTTTTTCCAAGAAATCTTTCAACATCCACTGAGAGAATACACTGGAGTGTGCTTGCCTGTACAGGCAAGGAATGACGAGAAGCTATTAACAAAATTGCAAAAGCAATATCTCTGACAAACTGACAATCTAATGAAAAACAGCGAAAGCTACAAGCACAAACTAGCAGGGTGCAATGAAAGTAGGCCTGTTGAGAATTGATGAGAGAGATTATCAGAAAGGGTAAGAGCATAAGAGACATACAGTCACACACTCACTGTATAACAAATAATATTATATAAAACTGTTTCACATATTGACAATACAGCAAAGATGATGATAAAGTTATCCCTTATTTTATATTATAATGTCGTAAGAAAGTGACTTATTTAGATGTTTTTAAAAGCACTTTTGCAATGCATCATTCACTAGGTGACCCAGACCCACCTGTCCTGTATTACACCTGTACTGGCAGCTTTCCAATATCTGGCAACCTGTTACTCTTACATAAATTCACAGATTTCAAAGCACAGCTTACACAGCCTGACTGAATACGTCTCACAGCAATGCTTAAAGTACTCTGATTCACAGCTAAATGTGCCAAGAGGTAACGATTCCCCACATGACAACAGAGCCATTCATCAAGCAATACGTACTTTTTAAAAAATAACTCATATTATTATATGATACAGTAGGCTAAAATATGTACAACATTCTATTTGATTTATATGATTTAATAATAACTATTTCATCTTCCCATGTGTTTCATTTGTATTCATTTTAATGTGATTTTACACATTATTCATTTAGCTACTTCGTAAAGCTCTTTGTACTGGATTATATACATTAAATAATTGTTTTAATTATTTATTATAATTCTTCTTTTTTATACTGTATTATGGTATTTAATATTTAATTACAATGTGTTGCATTAAACTGATCAATCATAATTATATGAATAGTCTATAATGTTATTATAATAAAAGTGTACTTGTTGTGGATGTAGCAAGACAGCAGTAGCAACAGTAAATAGTAATATTATAATATTAGTACATTAATATGAATATTATTGGGCTAGTAATAATAGAAGATTAAAAGACCGGAGTTCTAATATGAGTGATAAGTCTAATAAAGTGATGTTTGAGATTAATGAATATTACTAGAAATTCTTAGTCCTGTCAGGTCAGCATCTGAAATTTGCACAATACTATTAGAACTTTAACTGGAACTGAACTTACTGGTCAGATGAGACCAAACACGAGATTAAGGTTGTTGGGAATAAAAAGGCAAGTAAGCGTTCAGAAAATTGTGCTTATGTGAAGTTTCATAAAAACAACTGACTTCTCACATGAGAGCAAAGGAAATTTTTAAGTTGAAAATTATGCATGAATCGGTTTGATCAGTTTTTAACTAGTCACTTATGCTGGATGTCTAAAAACTGGACTCTTGTCTGGTCTTCATTCAAGATCCAAAAGGGTCCTCCAGATCCCCAAAAACGGACTCTATGAATGTAGCAGAGAGGAATATGAAGGAATTTGAAGAAAAAGATCAATTATGTATCAGAACTCAAGAGGGATGTGAACATGAGTTGGATGGACGAATGGTCTTCCAGGGTCATCAGGCGTTTTTGAGATTATAGTGAGCATAGTTGGTTTTCAAGCAGTTGACCTGGGTTTGATTCCCAGCCAAAGCATGGTCACTTGGTCTGGGGCGGTTGGTGGCCTGGGGGTTAGGGAGTTGGCCCTGCGTTCGGAAGGTTGTGGGTTTGAATCCCAGGACTGCCAGTGAAACCACTGAGGTATCCTTGAACAAGGTGCTGTCCCCACACACTGCTCCCCGGGCGCCGTACTGCTGGTGTCCACTGCTTCACTCGGTGAATGGGTTAAATACAGAGAAAGCATTCCATATTGTTCCTTTTTATTCAGGTAAGTGACACTTATCTACCAGCTTTGAACAGCAGTCTTTTTTCAAACCTGTTCTTTTTACAGGTGTTTAGCGTCAGATACCTGTATATTATGCTTGTCTTACGCACATCCAGATTGGCACCTGTTTCAGCATGTCATCCTGATCCTGATTTGTTTATCTTACTGGTGCAGATTTTATGATTTCCTTTGTGAATGAATCCTTGTGTTTATTTGCATTACTTGTTTTCTGTATTGTCAGTTTATGTACACAGTGTACACATTAATGATCTCACACCCCATCCCTTCGATACCCCCCAGACTCGGCTCTTCTGGGAAGGAGTATTGCTGCAAGGATTTGGTTGCATGCAGTCATAAGTGTTCATGACGTCAGATACTAATGTTGGATGACTGGTTGTGGGTCACAAACCAACTCATTCCATAGGCATTTGATAAAGCTCCATCACTCAAGAGTACACACTTTCAAAGCTCCACAGTCCACTGCTTGGCACTGGGACTGGTCACCTTGTGCATCCCAATCTATTGGCATTGCCTTTTTATAAAGATTATACATGCTGTGTGTGTGTGTGTAAAACTGAACACCTGTGTCAGAAACGAGTGAATCATATAGTGAATTCCCTTAAGGGTTGTATGGTCTGAATACTTTTTCCAGGCCTAGACTAAACCTAAAATTTGGGCAAAGCCAAAAAAGAAAGTAATAGTGATTCATCCATGTACGGGAAGTCAGCTCACAGTGTATATTGAATACATTCAAGATTATTTCACTTGCAAAAAGTGTGCACAACAGTTCCACCAAGACTAATTCGTACATCCAAGCAAATAAAGTGAATCCCACTAAGAGGGTCAAGTTGTGTTTTTCTCTCTCCACATCAGACTTATTACGAGAATATGCTCAACGCTGTTTTCAAAGGCATGCTGCCAATGTGTCTTTTTTTTGGCAATAGCTGTCTCTGCACATTCACTCCATAAAAGGTAATTGTTTTCTCATGAACATGTGCCAAATCTGAATATTTCTTTGATTTTGAAGGCATCATAGCCAATACTGTCGATCTATTCTACAATAAATGAGGGGAATACACCAAATGTATTCAGTTTAAAGCTTTTTTTCTAGGGCCCACTTTTTTGAAAACCATTTTGACACATAATGAGTCTGTTATATTGTTCTTACAGTTTTATTGGTGTAATTCAGTAGTTTTCAATCCTAAATGACCCATAGACTCTCCATCATTCCACCAGACACCCAAGTCACATTATCAAGTCCTTCGGCTGAAAAAGGGCATGTCAACAACAACTTTGAAACTATCCAACAGATGGAGCTATTGTCATGCTAAATGGTAAAGAAGTTTTACTATGTTTATTCATTTGGGTTGGAAAATATACTAGTTTTACTTTTTGTGCCACATATTCTATACCTCTGCAAATCTAATATTTTAACATATTTTACATTTTATATATACACACATATATTTATGGACCATATATAAAGCCAAAATCTGCTTACTTTTGGATTCCTTTGGATCATATTGTCCTTACAATACCCACAAACCAATTCCTGGGCATACAAATGTATTGTTTTGTTCTGAAATGTATTCTAAAAACTAAAGCCCATTAACCAAAAATACATTTTTGGCCATACATAAATACATAAAGTGTATTAATCAAATCAAATGGATTCAGTTATTACACTTTATGTATATTTCTTTTCCATGTGAGAAGGCATAAGAAAAACAACGTGAGCAACATAGCTGACTTATCACAAGGGTGCATTGTTTTAATAAACAAATCAGTCTCACAACTGAAATGATCAAATCGAAGCGGAGTTATGTATGGAAATATTTCAAACACAACACAACAAACCTGCACAGTGCAAACTCAAGACTGCAGCGTAAACTGTGTAGGTTGTGGCGCATGAATGTGGCATTATCATTACTGCCTGAAAAAATGTACGTTATGGCATTAATACATGACCACAAAATGTCAGTATTTGCAGTGATATTGCAGTGACGTATTTGGGACCTACAGAACACCTAAAGTGACATTTCTGTCTAGGTCCCACTGAAATCAAAATAAGACTGGTTGTTTGGACTGTCACTTCCAGTTCTGTAGGTGGTTAAACTGTCATAGTAGGCCTTGTAAAGTCCTAATCAAAGACAGTGATCATTATACCCATCTAGATACAATGAAGCAAAAATAATGTGTTTTGATCATTTTCCATTGGGCAGGTAAACAGTGCAACTTTATTGTTTTGAACTGAAACCAAATAATGAAACTAGAGTACTACTGAACAATCTAAGAACTAATGAAAGCTTGGTTCAGTTTTATTTAATGAGACTACATTGTAACAACACAGCATAGCATTTAAATAATACAAAAATAAAAACTGTCAAGCTTTCCAGCTGATTGGTCATAAAACTCATCTTGTAAAATAAAATCATATGTTGTCAACAAAATATAGCTAGCTATAGATCACATAAAAATAAATGCATTTCTACAGAACATAACATTGCATGGCCAAACACTAGGACAGTTTTCAAAAGTAAAAATGGCTTCTGTGATAAAATAAAATAAAATAAAATTGATGATGTCACCAAACCTGGTATTATTTACATGCCCCTGAGAGGTATCAGCAAATGCACACGAGGTGTCAAAATGTAAAAGTTTAAGTGTAAAAGCAGTGAGAATGCTCTTAAACTGTGCCAAGCTGCTATTTGTAAAACCACCACCCCAAATTTATCTCAAGGGCAAGACTTGGCAAACTTGGCAAACACATTTTGTAGCTGGCTGCCACAAAATGACGGTTCCCTAATTTGTACTGAAGGACAATCACAGCCATTAATCCTTTGCGTCAATCACTGTAAGCCTATAGTCCTGGACATGCTAAGCAGCATGACGTCTTTATTAACTCAAGACTGGACCACAACTAAACTACCTTCACTTTAACTTGGTGGAAATTTCATTAAGGGATTGCATGCTCTGCAAATATAGGGGCGTAATATAAAGTTTCGCTTCAACAATGTCATCGCTGATCAGTTGCTGCTGAAGTTTGCTTTATTATAGAATATTGGCCATAACCATTTCCATAACCACAGTCTGTCCTGTTAAATAACAGAAGTTTTTCTATGTATGAAATTCAAAGCAATTTTGTTTTAGCTGCGATACATAATAGATCATTTCATCATCATAAGATTCCGAATTAGTTACAATTGTCCTACTGTTTTAGGACTGAGGGCCAGGAAAATATTTCATTCTTTTTTTAACTTTATGAACTTTGCAAAAATGTTTTCTGTGTGCTTCCTATGCATAATACAAGCAAATCATCTACTTAAGTGGCTTCCAGTATTTTAGCTGTCCTTTAAATTGTGGGGATTTTCCTGCTCTAATACCTAATAAGTACCTATTTAAGTACCTATTTAAGAAGCTTAATTAACAAGTAGATACGTAAGCAGGAGAAACGCTAATGTGCTAAATATATATACTCCAGCAAATAGGTAGCATTCAGAGACTAGTTGGACTGGCCAGAAACTGCTTTATCCATTACCTCATTATCTATTAGAATTAAACATACTGTGTTTTTGTAGTGTGCCTTTGAGATGGATTTAAGTAAATGACCTCTGTTCTCCTCTGCAACATGCCATTTGCATGCAGCATCAGTAATGTAGTGGTCCCAGTGTTTGTTCCTATTAGCAGACTCAGTCCAAGTGTCTTTGTATACATGTGTACAAATACAAGTAGCTGCACCACCCTCACAGAAAGTCAAACTCTGTGTATATTCCAGAACCAGGTTTCAAAACACTCAAAAATCACTAAAAAGCAATGCATTGTTGGCTACTTACTGGAAGGCTCTGCTTATTCATTACATGTCAGATCATTAACAGAGATCATCAAAAGTGTAAAGTGTTGTTGATATATTGATCATAGATACCAGATCATGTTTACCAGAATGGTGTGCTATTTTACTGGCCTGTGATTTGTCACAACATGGGTAATATTGCATTTGCCCAAGTTATTTACCACAGTTATTTAAGTCCCTGTCAGCAACCTCCTTGTGTTAACCTCAGAAATTCATGAGTAAAAGAGGACCATCCAAATTCATAGTACCTAGATGGAACCCAGAAGCCAGTCTTTATAGCACTGTGCAAACAGCGGACGGGTCATGTTTGCTGTCCCAGTGCTTGCTGTCCTGGAAGTCTTCAGGATATAGAGCAGAATATCCTACCACCTCCACTGATCTCCGCTTCTGAATACTGTGGAGCAGAATGCGGTACGTTCCTGTGATGGGACTGCGCAAGTCCGTGCAAGTGTTGTTCTGCAGGTGTGAGCCGCTAATTCCCAAGTCCTTGAGCGCTGCAGTCACTTCCCGTTCTTCTGCGCACAGGTTGTGGGACGGTTCCGGCAAGTGGTTAGGTGTCAGGCTGAGGGCCGGGTAAGGCTTGGGGTACTCGATGCCCATCAACCAGGAGCAGGTCATCAGCTGGGAAATACTGCTGCGGTCGGGAGGCACAGGCCTCAGCATGCCTTTGATGGCCTGCTGGCATGGCTCAGGCACGTGCTGAGGGATACTGTAAGACCCCTGCAGGATGCAGCGCTTCAGCCGTCCCAGGTTGTCAGCGTTGAACGGCATGGTTGCGGTCACCATAAAGTACAGCAGAACGCCCAGGGCCCAGATGTCCACATAATAGCCAATGTAACTCTTCTCCTTGAACAGCTCTGGTGCCGCATAAGGAGGAGAGCCGCAGAACGTGGTCAGGACATCCCCTGGCCCACTGACCGTACTGAAGCCAAAGTCACCCACCTTGATACAGTTGCTGGTAGTGTAGAAAATGTTTTCGGCCTTCAGGTCACGATGGACAATGCTGCTGTCGTGCTGGAATGGTAACAAGAGAAAGTTACATACCTAGGAATCATCCGATCATTAGAACATTCCTGCCTTAAAAAATATGTGTAAATTGGCCATTTTTGTCACCCATGAACACACCACAGCATGAACAGTGTGAAATTGTTCGGTACATTTAACATATTCACCCAGGTGAAGCAGTGGGCAGCTAATAATGCGGTGCCCTCAGTGGATTTGACCAAAAGTTCATTACCCTACTTTCCTGACATTCACCTACATCTCAGTTAAGGATTTCTGGTCTACCAGACGTTTTGCTCTGGAGCCATTTGCCTACATAGCCAAGAATTAATACAAACTTATACCCCATCAATAAGCATCATGCAAACTGTGTGTTTTAATTATCACACACTTGCCTCAAACTGTGTGACATTCCATTATCTATTAAAATGGATAAAATGTATGGCTCAATACCTATAAACAGTGGTAGTAGCCACCTTTAAAGGGACATTCTCTTAAAAGTAAAACTAATATTTAAGAGACTCTGAAAATATGTTGAAAATATAAGTATTCAGTGGTGCAGCACTGTGACCTTCAACTTCATTATTTATGACAGAATTTTGTGGGGGTTTTTTGCATTTTCATCCAGCAGTTTTCATTGACTACAGTACCCAGAATGCGCTGAGCAAATATTGCAAACAAATATTGGAAATCTCACACGCAGGGATGAAGAAATGCACTGATCACTAATCTAAAGACTAATAAATACAGACAGGATATTTGGCTTCCTAGCAGTAAAGTTCTTTGGGTTCTGTCCACCTGGCTTTCTTCTGCAGCCTTTGCCAGCTAGCAGTAAAATCCAAAAAGCCTGCTCTAATGTACCTTCAAACTTTTAAGCCATTTGTGCCATCATTATAGCAGGAGGTGAGCAGGTGGTAGCAATGATTTAATTTTTCACCTTGACCATAGTGCCCCTTTAAGTCAAAATTTTCAGTGTAACTGTCCAATTTCACAGATAACAGTATGTCAGTCATTGTTAGAAAAAAACAAGACTATTAGTTTTTTTTCTTCTACATGTGGTCTGAGATGGTTTGAAGTAGGTGATGATTCTGGCACACTGTTTGGCATGACACTAACTGGGTTTGCACTGCTCTTTAGCTGTACTCCCAACTGTAACTGCACCTCTCTCACCATGTATTTGAGAGCAGAAATGATCTGGGCGAAGATGAGCTTGCTCTCCAAGTCCGGCAGTCGCCCTCTGGTGCTGATGCGTGAGAAGAGGTCTCCCCCACTGCCGTATTCCATGGCCAGGTACAAGTGCTTACTTGTTTCTACCACCTCATAAAGACGCACAATATTAGGATGCGACAGTCTTTCCATGCAAGAGATTTCGGAAGCAAATAAAGTCTGTGTCTTCTTGTCCAGGCGCATTTTATTAAGAATCTTGACTGCAACACGCTCTGGGGAGAAAGGAGGGGGGAGGCAGCATTAGCAGAGAGAACAAGTGAGTGTATTATACAAAGGTATGGTAGAGGGGGTTAGGAGAGGGGGGCAAGACCAATTTAACTGGAATCTTCTCCAAGTTTTAATATAAAGTTCAGCAAAACTATGTGCCTAATAGGGGTTTGTAGTCAAGGACACCCGCATTCCTTCAGTTTTCCTCCAGGCATCTACATCTACACTGCCTCCAAACAGATTAAAGAGATGTAGAAAACATGTTTGCATTCACAAAGGGGGTCCTGCAAATCTGACTGGATTACAAAGTGCTTATGTGAGCAGATCACCTCTGGTCATAGGCATGTGCAGCTGTTAAATTTTGCTGAATACTGTTGGGGCCTGTGTGGCTGAAACCAGATCGAAGGTATGATAAAATCCAGAATTGGGCGTTTTCACAGAAAATGTCTCCAACAGATCCAGCAGTGACTCATTTTGTTAATAAATTTCATTTAGTTCAGTCAAGTATGTTAGAATCAGGGAAAATACAAAAACTGTGCATTGGAGTGGTTATTTACAACCAGTACAACCAGAAACACTGACCTATTGAATAGAAATTCAGATTTTTCACATTTAAAATCACATGAACAGCAGGATGTCTATAACTTTCTTACAAGAAAGATCCAGGCTGAAAACAAAACATTCAGTGTTCTTCAGATAAATGTGACGCAAAGGAGTGTTTCGTTTTTTCGTTTTTCACAGTATATTAACTTTCATTGCTTCTATAAAAGCATTAAACTGCATGAGAGGAGCCACAAGTTCCCACTTAAATCTAGTTACCAACTGGATTTAGTGCTTCAAGAATGAGAGGATAAATCAAGTCTCTTATACACAGAATTACTATGTTAGAACAGAACCAGATTTCTCCACAATCTCAGGTGTTAAACTTTTTACAGTATAAAATTCCACAATTCTCACCTTTTGTTAGGGCATGAACGCCGAGTTTGACTTGTGAGAAATTGCCGGTGCCTATTTCTCCCCGGAGCTCATAGAAGGCAACCCTTTTACCCAAAATGATGTCAGCGACAACTCGTTCATTGTGGGACATGTCATAGACGACCCTCTCAAATGGTGTCTGCTTCATTCTTTGCTCTGCTGTTAAAGCTGGTGCTCTGGATGCCGGCAGTACAGGTCTGGTGGATTTGACGACTGTTTCATTGTTTGTTTTTTTATCCGCATGCCGTTTTGGCCAGGCTTTGTGAAATTTGGTACCTGAGCAAGGAGGAGGATAATGTCAGTAATAGTCAATGAGAGTCTGCATGTTTCACTCTAATCTCTGCCACATCTGTAACAGAGGCTCAGTAATTTCAGTGCATTTCCTTTTATGTGGCAAACCCATTGTTTTCTACACATTGGTTTCTGCACTATATGGACAAATGTATTGGGACACACCTGTTTTTTCAGTTTTGGGGCTAGGCCCCTTACTTTTAGTGACGGGTAATCCTGCTTCAGTATACCAAGACATTTTGGACAACACCATGTTTCCAAATTTGGGGACACATTTTGAGGAAGCCCCATTTTCTATTCCAGCATGACTGGTCCATAAAGACATAGTTCAGTGTGGTAGAACTTGACTGGCTCTCACAGAACCCGGCAAAATCTTGTGGAAAGTCTTCCAAGAAGAGTGGAAGCTGTGCAAAGGAGGGACCAACGCCACAGTAGTCTATGTATTTGAATGCAATGCCATTAAAGTCCCTGTTAATGTAATGGTCAAGCATCCCAATACTTTTGTCCCTATGGTGTGTTATAAGTGTATTTAGAGCCATTTGGTTTCCAAAGACACTTTTGTCAATGTACTACATATGCAGTACATACAGATTAGGTCCAATAACTCCTGTATTACTCTGTTACACATTTACATTATTGCATATGGAGAAATTACAGCAAGGGTAAGACCAACACTATTATTCATGGGTCAGACTCGTTATACAGTGGTCAGTGACTGAGAACATCAGAGAAGACAAATGTGAATGAATGTGCTCAGACAGTATTAGCTGTGCTGAAGCTTGAGGAAAACCAAGCTTAACGCTGCCTGTCACTAAATCAAGTAATCCTGTACATGCCAGTCATGTGTATGCAGGTGGAAACTCCTTAAATATACGTCTTGGTAAATCCACACTCTAGCCATTCATTAATATGTAATGCAACAGGGTTCGTTACACGGCCTTCAACTTTAGATGACTTACTACTGGAGTTTCAAATGGAACAACTATGATGGGATTAGCCTCTATCAGTCTTTCCACACACTTAAGGTCCTGCATCAGTGCCAGTTGTTTGAGGTCACAAGAACAGCAGACTTCCGCAAGCAGTGTCCACCCTTTTGGAGGCCTAATTCAATTAGTGGTCTTTCTTTAACACTGAGAGGAAAAGAGGCTTCTTTAAATACAGTTCGACTGTTTTCTCACATTGGGTTATTCCCACTATGTTAAAGAGAAAATAAATGGCTTTCTATTATGTACTATTCTATTCTGTGTTATGCTGTATTAGGTGCTTCTATTCAGTTCTATTCTAATCTGTTCTATTCTCAAATTTTGAATTCATGTGAAAATATGATATGCTTTAAGTGCAATAAGTGTAAACGTTTTATGTAGTCATTTAGGAATTTGACCAAAACAAAACTGTAAAGGACACCTAAATAGGTGAGCATTTCCTATTCTTGGTCCATCTCAGCTAAGCTACACCTCCTCTGACTGATTGACCTTCCATTAGCGACAGCCTGGGTCAAAATGGATAATCATGACAGCGCCGAAGGAGTTGCCATCTGTCTGTAGGATTTTACTCTGAGGTCAGGATAGCCCAGTACAGACGTCCTGCACTTCACTTCTAGCCCTAAAGCCAGGTCCCTCAGACATTTCATCATCACTAGTAATGATCCAACACAGGGAATGGATCATGTAAAGGGATCTTGTACTAAAAACTGAGCACTTAAGGATCTCCGTGATTTTAATATGATTGCAAACAGTTTCAACTGCTATTTCTGTACTACAACTAATGAAAAGTGTTTAAGGTATAGAGCAATGATTTAGGTACAAGTGCTTGCATTATTTGACACATTAATGATTACTTACATTATTTATTGCATTATTTATGAAATTTTTCATAATAAACCTAGATGAGATAACTGAATATTACATGCTAATGCAAGCACTAGTACTTAAAGCTGCATTTCAATGGATTTGACTTTACTTTTATAGATCATGATGTTCCATTGCTTCCAGTCTAATCCCAGTTTATCTTTTGCACGCGTGGACAAGGCTGCTTCCCGACTGGGAAACGATGTCGTAGCAGTTTGGGATTACAGTCCAGTTTTAGAATCACAGGCTGCAGCCTGGCTGTATTTCTAATTATAGATCACAGGAAATCCACTGAACTACTTTCAGCGCATTTTTCACTGCTGTTTAGCAAAATCAACTTCAACCTTTAACTCTTTTTCATTTCAGTCAGTAGAGTAAGTTAAATATACAGAACATGCACGTTCTGTTGTAGGCATTGTGTTGTAGGCCGTTTTTTAATTATAGTTACAAAAGGTGCATTAATTAAGACTGGCGGACACAGCATGTGAACACATTACAAATACATTGTTCCATTTTCTCAGACATGTGTTTTGTTTCTTTTGCTTCTGACAGGAGGCGCTGGCAATTGCTTCTATTTCTCACCTATTTCTAACCTGAGTAATTAAAATACATGCTTAAAAATATTGCAGAGTTAACAGACCTGGCCTATAAAAGTTAATAATAAAATACACCAGTACAAGTACAGCATTTTAGGATCAAATGTTACAGACACTGATGCTCAGACGAGCTACGACTGATTTCTACATAAAGACAAAATGACACAATTAGACAACAACCACTGAGAAATAAACTGTTAAGTACACCCTCAACATTACATTTACATTCTACTCTGGTGTGTAGAAAGTGTAAGAGATGGACAGTTACCTGATAGCTGGGGATCCTTCATGCTTGTACCTGTGCAAGAGAATCGACTACACTGAGAATGGCAGCACTTTGTCTCTAAAGCCTCTGAAGATCACTGGTGTTCAATCCAATTAGGAGAACGTATTAATATCTGAACCGTTGCATGCTTGTGGAAACACTGCAGACACGCTTTATCCATGTGCTGCAGCACCTGAGCTGTGAAGCCGAGGTGCACCGAGTTCAATTCAGACTGTAAAATAATATTTGTGTGTCATGCGTTTACAAGATCTTCTTTTCATACTTTCCCTAAATCAATAATTCCAATTATGTTCATATTCACATATTAGTGCATAGCTTAATGTCAAACTCTGTGAACAAGTACACTGACAAAGAAATCAATTTCAGTTCCATTTAGTTAGGCTTAGATTAACACAGAGTTTTGCCTTTTGAACAAAACACCTGACTAGTCAACTTCATTGGCATCTGCATTACATATACAGCAAATATCTTGTTTTGTGTTAAATAAACTATTACTGTTTAATATCTGCTATGCAGAAAACAACACGGTGCTGTGTAAACCATTTCAAACTGAATCAGAGTGTTAATTTAATATTTTTTATATTATTTTCACTGGAGGCCTTCAGTAATATGTTTATTTCATCATATACCCCATTTAATCAACTGACATGTTTATACCAAATCAACTCAGTGTGGTTACCACATTGTAGACTTTGAAAATGTAGGATAATAAGAATTATGATAAATGGACAAGCTAATTTGCATTGTTGCTGTAACCAAAAACTTTTTTTTCACCTCATTAATTACAATTCTACTAAATAACACTCACACGTCCAATCCCATCAAACTAAAGCTGTAACAGAGAGTAATAGATGGAACACAATATTTCAGGAAAACATACAGAGATTAGACCTTTTAACATCTGTCAGAGGAAAATTACATGACTTTTCTGTGAATATTGCAGCTACTGCTAACTAATACTGCATTCTCTACCTATTTTGTGCAGCAGGGTGGATGTGTTATGCCTCATAGGCCCTGTGAAAGATGGCAAAGCTTATCGGCTATTCAGCTTAATTCTTTTGATGGTTTAAATGATGTGACTTACTCTCCATCATGTTTTTATATGACAGTATTATTACCACATTCAGAAAATTAGTATTGTGACAGTACTAATATAAAAAAGCAATACAGTTTATTTTAATGTGAAAATCTGTAGGATTTTACTCTGAAGTCTGGATAACCCAGTACAGACTTCACTTAAAAACTGAGCACTCAAGGTATTTTGCTCAAGGGTACCTCAGTGGTGCCACTAGCAGTCCTGGGAGTCGATCCTACGGCCTTCTGATCACAGGTGCAACTCCCTAACCACTAGGCCACCAGCTACTTATATGTATACAATATTTTTATTAATACTGTACTTACATGTATAATTTCTGTATTATTAATATTTAAGAAATATTATTAAAATTTAAGAAAGGGGGTTGGCGTTTCTTATATTTGTAAATAAAAAATAATATAC
>JBBPCX010000038.1:14695756-14708979 GCA_037974365.1 Hydrocynus forskahlii | reverse complement strand
CTTAGATACGTGGGTCTTACACTTAAGCAAGTCGTAGCATCTGGTGACTTAATTTGCCTCAAACTGCGTACAGAGGACACAACTCAATAAAAGCAGAGGGGTGCTGCTGTTCTGTAGGTTAATCCCTATCACTCATCACTCCATGATACATGATATGTTTAACATAAAAGACATTACCATGTGGGCTATTTGTTCCTGAGACATTTATTTGCGTCTTTCACATCTTTCCAATATACAATCAAAGTACAGCATTTCCATCTAGTAACCATCAGCACACCGAAAGTTTCTGTAGCAACTAAATAAGGAACATTTCAAGTCCACAAGATACAGCACATGCTGCAAACACGATGAGATGGAATGCTTTAAAGGCTGACACTTTGAAAAATAAATAAAAATATCATTACATGAAAAAAAAGGTTTTCTTGCTTTAAAAAAACATATGTTAAACATCCAAGCACAGTAGCAAGATGAAAATTCAGAATAAAAAAAGCAGTTTTAATAAAATGAACACTGTTAATCACATCCATTTAAAAATCTAATTCATAAAATAAATGAAAACCAAATGAATTCTATCTAAAACACTACCTGCAGTTGTACTGGCACCGTTCACAAAATATAATATACTAATCTTTATGTATGCTATAATGCATTCAAAGTAGAGATGTTGAATAACATTACTAATTGTGATTGCTTATAGGTGTAGTTAGTCACATTTGTCTAGTTTGTCCAAATTTGACCCTACAGAAAGTTTTTTTGTTTTCCTTTCATAAAACAGTACAATTGGTTATTGGTATGAGTAAACAAAATCTGAAATGTATTGCCTACTTTCAGTCATTCAGTAACACTATTCTTTCATGTCAATGCAGACAAGGTGAACATGAACACAGCGCATGCAGTTTCCATTTTTTCACCGAAGTCCAGTGAGTGGAACAGTGGCTGCATGTTTCGATTCCTCTGAGAATGTAAAACTAGAAAATTGTGTTTATACTTGCAAAAGAATCAGTGGTCTTAATAATTTATTAGCGCTTTACTAATTTATAACTTTGTTAAAACTAATATGAATGTATTTGGGGAAAATTCCTTTCAGTGACAGAATAATTGCAGGTAAAGCCTATTATCCACACACAAGCCTTTGATTACAAATGCATGCCGATAAATAAGAAGTAGAGACATTACAATATTAATAATACAAATCTGGTAAAACAATTTAAATAAATGTTATTATAAATCACAAAATAATACAGTACTGGCAAAATGTAACATAAAACATCTCAATATGCGGGAACACAGCCACAATATGAATGATTTAAAAATGAACTGTGGCTCCAGCGTAGATCACAATGAATGGCAATCGTATGCTGTCAGATGAGGTATCACTATTTCAACATTTTACACAACCTTTTGCAACAGAAGTTAGTACAACCAAAAGTATTCTCACTGGGAAACACTATTTTGTCATTCTTTATGCCCAATGCACATAGGATTATCATTCAGTCTATTCATGAATGGTTATCCCAATTACTTTCAATACTAATGACAGTGTTTCCCCTACTGTTAAACAGGCTGACTGGCCTGTCCAGTCAAACCCACATTCTTTCTGTCTTGGATTAGAAGCGGCTATAACTAACAGGCTAATGTTTGCTCAGAGGCATTCAGCTTTTAGGTATTATGTGTTAATTTTTCAGTCAAAATAAACTACAGTCAAATGTAAAGAACCACTAATTTCAGATCTGGTGTTGATCCAATCATTGAAATAACTGTATGAAACAACAGTGTGTTGCACAGGTCAGTTTAGTGTAGCTGGAGGAGCAGCATCTAGTTCTAGTTTTCTAGCATCTAGGCACAGAAAAATTCTAGCTCCTAAAGACATTTTTAGCAACCTAAAATATTACTTTGTAGTAGTTTTACTGAAATATGGTGTTGTACCCCTGTTTCAATAAAGCTGGTGTTTCTAATTTGCTATTTCATTATGAGAAATCAAAATAATTTCTGAATGTTTTCAGGCGTAGGCATTCAACTTCCTATAGCATTCATTAAGCTCCAATACTCACAAGCAAATTACTTGTTTAAAATAAATAAATTTATGAGTAATGATACTACCTGTGTTTGATGACACCACTTAGGCACAACAGCACAGTTAGCTGCGAAGAATCTACCACCTAACCTGAAAGAAAATCTAGGGAAAAACACTGCATTCAATAACATAACTGATATAATGGTTTTTGGAGAGGCTGGCTAGATGTTACACATTATGGTTACCAGAGCTGTAGTATGGAATGATACACTTGTTGGTGAGAACAAAGACCCACAGTGTCATTGATGCGAAACATCATACTTACATAGCAGCCTGCTGCTCTGCCAGTGTTCACAACTGGAATAGATAGAATATTTACTTACTCTACTGTTTCTCTACTTTTGATAATGTTGCGATAAACAAGAGAGTGAAGAGACAGGCAACTCGCTTATAGGCGGTCAAAGCAATTGCAATTATATTAAGTTAAAATACTTGGCGAATAATTTGGATTATGATTTAAGGCAAACAAAACTCACAGAAACAGAAAGAGTCATCCTAAGGCACCAGCAGCAGTTACAAGTTAAGTGTTGAATTGACAAAATTTGATCAAATGATAGTTTTGTTTGGTGGTGAAGCGTATCTTACTCATATCTGTCTTTGCACTACTAATACACTAATTTTGTCAGTCCCTGTCTCAAATTAAACAAAATTATCAATGCAGAGTGAGAGAGAACACGGATCTGAGAGAGAATACGGGCCTGAGAGAGAATACAGGTGACCATAAAAAAAATCGAATTTCCTAACCATTAAGGATAGTTATTTTAAAAAATGTTTAAAGGTACTCGAGGTGTTTTAGTCACATGAGCTAGGTACTCATAAATAAGTAACAGGTGAGGTTCCAGAGGTGTTTCGCATCTAATAAAACATGGGTCACTGGAACATGCTTGACCTCTCAGTTAGAGTCTGAATAATACAGTAGACATTCTTATTTTGTTACTCCTGATATGGCTTTTGGTATCCTGTGCTTGAACGTTAGCTTTAACAGTATTTGTATTTTCCACCATTAACAGATAGTCCAGCCAAAGTACTGAGTGCTGTTTGTGTGTGATGTTATTTACATTGTTTACATTGTGGTTTCACTGTTTCGGTGTTTGATAGAGTCGTTCTCCTGGCAGATGAGCTGGTATGGCTTTTCGTTCTCCTCAATCACAGAGTTTCCGATCTCAGCGTCCTGGTTCTGAAGTTCCTGTCGTGACAGGTGTTCCACAATGCCAGCTCCTAGCGAGTCCCCCAGCACGTTGGTGGTGGTTCTGAGACGATCTCTGCATGTGAAAAACACACAAATGATCTTGTAACTGAATACAAAAAAACATGAGCTGCTCATGCACTATAAGCATTTGGATAAAGTAGCCAGACACAAACAAGATGCCTTCTTTATCCACTATGATGGCAGCAATATTGACATGAAAACATATTCTGTATTCTCTCAGATTATGTGTCTGCATTATGTATCAATAACCTTTTGGACGAGTGCTCTCTGCTGGAGCTGCATGCTTCAATGTGACATTTAGTTAAGACTTACAGGAACCAATCCACAGCAATGATGAGCGTTATGTCCTCGGTGGGCAGTCCCACCGATGTCAATACAATCACCATGGTTACCAGACCAGCCTGAGGGATGCCTGCTGCTCCAATGCTGGCAGCAGTTGCTGTGATACTGGAAGAAGACATTTTTATAAGGAAAAAGAACAGTTGGGACTGCAGAAGTGCTTTATGGAGTATGCAACAAAGACTCTGATAAGTGATCCAGAATTTTAAATAATTATCATTGAAATATCACTGAAATGGCCTGCAGCTCTGGGGATGACTGCACAAAAGCAGTATAACACAACAAACACTGCAAGATGCTGATGAGACAGATCACTTAAAGCAGTCTCTGGTTGCTGTTAAGATCAACTTGACACTATCCATAGAATTATTACCTGATGGTAAGGATCTGCCCGAAGTTCAGGTCCATGTCATTGACTTGGGCGATAAAAATGGCTGCCACTGCCTCATAGAGAGCGGTACCATCCATGTTTATAGTGGCTCCCACCGGCAACACAAAACGCGTCACACGCTTGTCCACATGGTTGTTCTCCTCCAAGCAGCGGAAGGTGATGGGAAGGGTTGCCGAACTGAAGGAAAAATAAGTGTGGCCCATGTAAGTCAGTCAATTAATACTGAATTATTATATTAAGTTATTTCTCGACGGCCCACTATTTTGCTCTATCCCTGTTACCAACACACCTGAACCAAGTAATAATGGACACTTATATCACATAGATATGTTAGGGGCTGAGGATCAACAAATATATATCATTGTTGATTTACTAAGTCAACAGAAATCGCCTTTCTGCACATTTGAATACATAATAACATTTTATTTAAATATACACAAACTGAAATTATATTACACTAATGTACAGTATATATCATGTAAGTATATATTATGTTCTTTCTAATAGAACATAATATAACGGAAAAACGGTGGCCTGTACAAAAGTTACACGGTGTTTTTCATATGACTGTTTGTCTTTGAATAGGGAGACCCTAGTGGTGTAACAAAACAGTCAATTCATGATTCAGTTAGATTAGTTTGATACATTCATGGTACATTCATATTGATATAATGACAAAAAATGAAAGCAGCATTACCATTTCAAAAATATATTTGGCTCAGATAAATACAAAAATGTTTTTTTCAGGTTGTTCTGACTACTGCGCACAATGACTGAGGGCTTTTCCCTCTTGTAGCTTTACTATCAAGCAAACTGTCCTTTTAATGGAGGGCAGGTTTTTCCCTTTAAACAGCCACTATGTTGAGAGTTTACCAGCTATTTAATTCATTTTTCTGTCATCTCTTTGTATACACTAAACAACAGAATCTAAATATCACAAAAATTATATACTAAACAACAAAAAAGTATGATTTTAAACAGTCCCTGTACATCTCTTTTCCATAATGTTGTGACCACTCTGATTACCTGGAAGATGTTCCTAACGCAGTAATCAAAGCCTGCAGCAGGCCACCGATGAAGGTGTACGGGTTCCTCCGTGTAACCAGGAAGAAGAGCAGGGGCAGAACAAAGAGGCCATGGATGAGCAGACCAATGATGACACACACCGTGTACATGCCCAACTGCCCTCCAACCTGTGCCAGGTCCTTCATCTCTACAATCTTTCCGGCAATCAGGAAGAGAATGCCAACTGGAGCGTACCTGAGAAATACGTGAGGTCATTTTACAGCTGATGAAATCTGAATAAAACTTGAATGAGTTCAGCTAAGTGTTTTATAAACAAACATTTTTGAATCAGAACAGTACAGGAAGAATTGTAATGGGAAATGTGTCAGAGATGAATCATTAAGACATAACACAGACGTGAATTTACCAACACATGGGTGTGCCTGGGAATGTATGCCTTGAGTTTGGTGTTATTTAGTGTTATCTTAAACCACCTAAAACAGCAAATTATGAACTTGATTTGTAGAAGTGAAGCAGTTAAACAATTTCTAACAATATCTATCTACTACATGGTAGGACTCCATCATTAAGAATAAGATTTGACAACAGAGCACAAACTGACACTCACCAGATAATGATAGCTACCAAACGCATAATGGCGTCATTGAGGCAGTCAAAGAATTCTCGCAGAGCCTGTCCCTGCTGCTTCATATTTCCAATCACTAAGCCAAAGCACATGGAGAACACCACCAAGCCCAGAGCATTGACCCCGTTAGAGGAGCCGGACACTGGAACTGTTTCCTC
The DNA here is from genome assembly GCA_037974365.1 of Hydrocynus forskahlii. Classification (NCBI taxonomy): domain Eukaryota; kingdom Metazoa; phylum Chordata; class Actinopteri; order Characiformes; family Alestidae; genus Hydrocynus; species Hydrocynus forskahlii. Next base: position 14,703,156 of record JBBPCX010000038.1, on the reverse strand, counting down.
CACTGTTTCCTGGATAGTCTGCAAGATTGTGCTGAAATTCCCAAGAAGGCTGGACTTGGTAACATTTATGTTCTCACTTTCATTGACTGCAATGGTGATGTTCCGGGTGAAAACTGTTTTCTTGTAAAGCGTTTTGTACTGAAAGAGATGAATAAGAAGAATATCAAGGCAAATGTTCATGTGAAATGTTGATTAGTGCTTCTGTCATTTGCCAGATTTTAGAATGAATAAAAGCATGCAAGCGTGCAGTCTCCAAACCTGTTTAAAGCAGGCCTCGACTAAATTTGGGGGGAACATATTTCTGCAAGAAGAGAAAATATGCTTGCATCATGTTACAACATTAAATTCGCCATTAAATTACAATTACATTACGTTAACTTACAAAAATACAGTTTCTCTTCACCTGATAAGATCCAGAAAGGCATCAGCAGCTTGCACTGACTCAATGGTACCACTAGAGGACACTGGACTGTCTCTGCTGCCTTTTCCAGGCCTTATGATGACCACCATGACGATGCCAATGAACACAGCAATAAAAGTGGTCAGCATGTAGTAAACGATGGCCCGTACTCCCATCTTTCCAGAGGCTTTACTATCCAAAGATGAAATACCTGGTAAAATAAGAGCAAAGCAAATCACTTAGGTTTGTAGCAAGATACATAGGTGCAAGTCCTCTATTCAGAATGGATTCACATTCTAATACAGGCCTAAAAACAGCTGCCAGTGCCTCACTATGCGACCATCTATAAACACACCTGACAGTTCATTGATTTTGTTCATGTACCTGTAACAAGACTCGACACGATGAGTGGCAGGACGAGCATCTGTAGCATCCTCATCAGTAGCTCTCCCGGAAAGGAGAAATATTTTATTTCCCTTACGGACAAGTTGTGAGGGCGCAGAGCAAATCCCAACACGATTCCTGAACAGTGTTATAGAGCACAACACATAACATGCAATTAGAGTTCACCAAAATGCCACTCAAGATGTGGGATCGCAGTTTTAGGTCTTCATGAAAACAAACTTTCTGCCAAAATCAATGAATAATGGTCTTGATGCAAACTTTGTAATCAGCCATCTGACAAAACACATAATTGTTTTTTTATAATTTACCCCATTCAGGGTGTGCTTGAACTTCCATACGTCCTAAATATTCTAATGTGCTTTACCTACTGCAACTGCTGCCACGGTAAAGAGCACAAAAGTGTTGCGGCGCAGGAAGGCTTTGATGCTGTTTCGAGTAATGGAACACATGCTGTCTTTAGCTCCAGATACTCGTTTCTGCATGGCTCTGCGCAGCCAGTGAAGGTCTTTCTCAGGGCGATGGGGCTTCTCAGAGTCCTCGTTCAGGAAGAGGCTGTTGCTGTTGGCGGGCTTCTCATTCATAATCAGCTCCAAGACTTGGTCCAGGAGGCAGGTTTCATGGGAAACTGATCAAGAAAAAGAGAGAAAAAGGCAGAAAACAGACATTAGAGAAATCACTGTTATGTGATTAGACTAAAAGCATATGGGATGTGATGGTTAAATCAAATGAGACGCATTAAACGATCTTTGCTCATTACAAAAGATCCGATTTCATTAAACAAAAGCAACTTAAAAAAACACATGAAGGTGTGGTATTACATGTTTGGTGTTATTGGCAAATATTCCCAACTGCATAAGTGACACCTGAAACTACATCACATTTTTGTATTTTTTACCCTGAGTTTACTCAATTCTGTACACAAATTTCCACATGATAAATAAATAAATAAATAACCAAGTGCCCTCAAGTCAGTCATGACTCCTTGTGGTCATATGGATAGTATAAAATATCACACAGACCCAATAACTGAAGTAAACTGGAGGGCAAAATTTCCTCCGGAATCAATAAAGTTTTCTGATTCTGATTCTGATTTTATTTAAGTGAAAATAATGTGGAAATCTAGTAAATTCAGTGCATTTTTCAGTTTAGAGAATTCACCCGTACCAAAAAGCCTAGAGCATGACCTCAAATGACAAAAACATTGTCTTATGAGAGAGAGAAAGATGAATTATGGCATCTTTTCCACCCACAGAGAGTACAGTGAATTCCTGTGAACTGTATCCTGGCTGGGATCTAAAGGAGGCTCCTCTCTTACTCCAAAACTTTTTTGCCTTCAACTCTTCCTACAGCAACACCTGGCACACAATATCAGACCTCATACTCTTGTTAAAGTAAAAAATCAAAATTACACATATTCATCACACACATCATCACATACTTCAAACCATGTCAGGTTGTTATGTTATCTCAAAAAGTCGTGTCAGAACTCCCATAAACGCTATTTGAGATTAATTAAGAACTCTAATATGAGACAAGTGTGTGATGATTTAAGCTGGCAGTATGTATTACTTGGTATCTACATTACAACCACAACTTTAGATGCCAGACATCCTTCGAATGGCTGACAACGTCTGATTTTGGCCAGACTACCACTTCAACTTCTTAAGTCTTTTATACCACCCTATGGATATTTAGTAATGACACAAACACAGTGCAAACAGTTTTACTTAATCTATAAGAGTAAGGCATTCCAATCTGGGACTGACTGTGGCTCCGTGGTCAAAAATATTTATTTAAAAAAAGAAAAACAAATGCTGAAAATGTACTAATGCTGTCACAAAACCAAACACAAGATGTCTTGAAACTAATAGATACTGATGACGAGAGCGAGCAATTGAAGTGATTGAAGAGTGTGATGAGCTTCTTTCCTTTATCATAAATGATGCAATCAGTTTCTCATGCACAGTATTCTCACTAGGGTGATCATTGTTAATTCTGTTTCAGATGACCAACAGGGTCGAATTAAAGCTGCATGAGCCCCTGGCTAGAAGCTGCTGCTCTGTATTCTGCTTTGAGTCCCTGGTGAGTCTCCAGAAGGCACAGGCTTACATACTACAGCTGATCTCTGCACAGAGGTTTTGTTAAGTATTCACACACGAAGCATAATGAAGCAAGTTTTAAAAAAATGTGACTTCAATATCACGGATTGGCTAGAAATGTACCTTCCGTTAATACTGTCATGTTGATTTACAGTCACATGAAAACCCTGGTCAGACTGTATGGATTTTCATAGTGAAATTACGTACATATGCTTTAACAAGAACACACTTCTGCACATTTTCATGCACAAGTACTGTTTATTAGCTAAATTAAGAAAATGTGGCCCCTGCAAAAGTGCAAAAGTTATGGCATGTGTATATTTTATGTTACATTTTTCCCAACATGTTAAGCTCAGCAAACAAAAACTGTGGACTAAAATTGGAAGAAAATGCCACATTTAAGCTTGTTCCCTGTAGAGGATGGGTAAATTAACAAAGAATGTTATTTGACAAAGAATGTTATTTGACAAATTTTCGCGTACAGCTGTACATGTACATATAGATGCTGGTTCTAAAAAACCTATCAAACTGAATCCCTTTTAAAATGACATTAATTCACAGAGTTGATGTCTGCAGCGCGTAGTGCCCTGTGACTGTGCTCTGTATGCAAGCTTCATTTTGGGAGGTGATATGTGACACATATGGCGAGATACACAAGTCTCTTCAAGCAGCAGTGTTACATTTTTTTGGACGACTGAAGATCACAGTGCACCCACTGACAGCCGAGAGAGCTAGTTTACTGCGATCATCAAGAATTCTTATGTTGTCTTGTGCTGAACATCAAAATAAAGATTTTTCCTATTATAGCAATGGTGTTCCTGTTTCAAAAATAAGTCAAAATTTAATTTGCTGACTTTGAAGCAATGTCACAGATTATAACAAAAGAGCACAAATTAATCCCAAGTTCAACTTTCTGTGAACAGCATTTACATGAAATATATAAATATTAGATTTCAAAAGTACAATTTTAGTTCAAGCACTGTTGGGAATAAACCTTTTCTTTGTGTGTGTTGGTACTTACCGCTCATGGTTTAATGTTGCTGCTGTTACTTGACAATCTGGGAGGGAAAAAGCCCTGCACTTCACACAAGAGCTCAAGGCTGAACTGACCACTGACCACGGCTCGACTGAATTCATGTGCCAGAATTCTGATATAAAGCAGTATGTCATCTCTCCTGTCCTGACCTTCACAAAGCTCACCCTCCTCCCCATGATCACACGCTGGGCAGCAGTCTGGGTCATGCTGACCATGGACCAGGGGCCCTGTTTCAAATCCTGGGCTTTAATTCTAACAAGCAATAATAAAACTGTTCTTGGATCAGTGTAAAAAAGGGCAGCCAGGATGACACACTACAAAGCCAGGAGTCATAACCTGGCCCCCACCTCACCACTTCCCACAAAAACTCCAAAAATAGCAGCTCCTCAGCATATTTCAAGCATCATTTGTCCCATGTGAGCTGTTGGCTCTGGAAACGATGTCCACCTGCTATACCTGTACGATGAGGTACCTTCCATGGCTCTGTGTATACATCTGATTAGTGTAATTCTCTCGTTTAAAATAGAAGAAGTCATATAGAAGGCAAAGAAAAATACATTTTAAGGGAGTTCTACAGCATTTTAACTTGATATAACTGAATATGGAGAGGTTTAGTTTAATAGAAACGTAAGAAAATTTAGACTTACCCTACTCAAACTGTCCCACGCACGGTTCAAGTCTTCCTCTGGTTGTGTTGTGACAAGCTAGTTAAACCGAACTAGCCTAAAGTCGCTTCAACAGGTTTGGGCTGAGGGACTCCAGCAGTCACGGTCTGTCCACGGTTTGTGAAGCCTGAGGAGAAAACGAGCAGGAAAAAACAGACGAGGAGAGAAACGCGTGGGAAGAGAAGGTTAAGGATTCTCCAGGCGAGAAGAAAAGCCACCTGCTGCCATGGGATGAGAAAAAAGCTGCACAACTGAAAAAATCCTGTTAGTAGTAGGAGCTTGTAGGAGGCGGTTCATTTGCAGCGAGCAAACCAAATGATTTGCTGCTGATACACTATATGGACACAAGTTTTGGGACACCTGACCATTCCACTAACAAGGACGTTAAAGATATTGAATTAAAGTACATAGACTTTAATATGGAGTTGGCCCCCTTTTTGCAGCTATAACATCTTTCATTCTTCTTGGAAGGCTTTCCACAAGATTTTGGAGTGTTTCTGTGGGAATCTGTGCCTGTTCATTCTGTAGAGCATTTATGAGGTCAGGTATTGATGCTGGACGAGAGGGTCTCGCTCGCAGTTCATCCCACCTTGCTGGATGGGCTTGAGATCAGGGCTCTGTGTGGGCCAGTGTAGTTCTTCCGCACCGAACTCATCCAGTCATGTCTTTATGGACCTTGCTTTGTGCACTGGGGCACAGTCATGCTGGACTAGAAAAAGTCCTTTTCCAAATTGTGTCCACAAAATTGGCAGCACGGGGTTGTCCAAAATGTCTTAATATGCTGAAGCATTACTATTGCCCTTCACTGAAAGTAAGGGGCCAAGCCCAAACCCTGAAAAACAGGTGTGTCCCAATACTTTTGTCCATATAGTGTATATTAGTAATCATGCGTTCAAATAATTCAAATTCTCATTTTGTCTCAGTTGTAGAGAGTGAAATCAAATGTGAGTGGGTTTTGGGTACAAAACGAACCAGTATATTTAGTGGGGAAACGGCAGTGTTGCATTTATGTGTTGAGCAGAGAGGGGAAATATGCAACCATCATCCATTTCCATGACAACCGGCCTCCACGCTTCAGGTCCGGCCTCTGTAGCTCAGAGAGATCATGTATGCCTGACCCTGTAGCCCATCTTCCCACACACCTGCCCACGCTTCGTCTTAGGCCTGTTATATGAGATTCTCCTCAGTGTGCATTCAAGAGAACTTCCCTAAGGGCTCTCAACTACTAGTAAGTTACATGTAGAGTAGCATTTTTGACAAAAGTGTAGTTTTTTCTCCATGCGTCCACGTTAATCATGGAAGATACTGATGATGGAGAACATATATTGAAGATTGATTCAGGAGTTAAATAATCCCACCAGTTACAAGCAGGCCCTTCAGTGATGAAAAGGAGTTTGGTCGAAAGGTATCCAGGTATTCAGTCAAACTTGCTTCCCATAAGAGGCATTACACACTTTCTGTGCAATTCAGTAACAATGTCTGCAGTCTAACTTTAGGCAGCAGCAGTTGAAGACCTTGCCTTTGCCACAGGGCTGTTTTTTCAAGTTTCCTATAGACTTAAACATTGTTCCTGCCTGACATGAACAAGTCTGCTCTGGCTTGAAGAAGATCTGGATGTGGTCTGAGCAGACTGAGAGACGGTTTGTGATGGATATGAATTAGGCTATTTATGTGACCACTGAGTTCCAGTATTAGGAACATTATAGCCTCGCTGCTGCAGCTCTACAGTAAGGAAGCAGTATTCAAAAACGAAACATTTCTGTGTTGAGCAATTACATCTGTGTAAATTTGTTTTTGAATCACCTATTTAGGTTATACTAGTAAACTTTTATATTATGTGAAGATTCTTTATATATTTAAAAGGCTCTTCACACTGACATATCTAATTTACAACATTTTTTAAAAATAGAAAGTAATTCTAAGGCCCAGAGAACATTTTTGAACAGTGTGCATGCCAAGGACCACCACTCAAATAATATCTGCCCAGTAGTGGTCTTGTGGTGGTCCCTTTCCATTAAAGGACTGAGTAGAAGGAATGTGAACTTCTGGGAATCCAAAATATACTGTACATTTATCCGAGGAGTTTAATTGGTTCATTTCAAAGAAACAATGGAAAATATTGACTTCCTTTTCCTGATTCAGTACATAAATGAGCATGCACATAGCTTGTTGAAGAAGAAACTGAAGCCATAAAGCTCCTGAAACAAGCAGCTAATGAAAGAGATGACCGTTAAAGCTCTGCAGTGCTGCACAACATAAGATATCAGGAGTCTGTCGATATCAGTAAGTTGCAGACTTAAGGCAGTTATTAAATGCGAATCGTGTGCAAACAAATACTCATTTTACATAATTATTTGTTGTAAATGCATTTTCTCAATACTAATAAAACTGAGGCAAATAAAACAATTTTGTTTTAACATGGTTGCCTCTAAAGGTTCACCAAACACTAACTTTGTCCCATTTTAATTTGCTTTAAATGTTTGTCTTGACATCTGTATCAGCAAAACTGGGTTGATAAACACAAAAATGATTTGATCTGAAATACAAACTGTATGAATACACAACAAAAAGGGAACCAGTCATACATCACTTACCTAATATATATGCCTGAGACTCACATCATTCAGCCATGACATTAAAACCACTTGCATAATATTGTGGACTGAGGTCAGCATGGACACTCTGACATGTCTATGAAGCAAGCTGTGATGCACTGTGTGCTCTGATACCTATCCATCATATCCAGCATGAACCTTCTCAGCAATTTGTGTTACAATAGCTCTTCTGTGGGTCCA
>JBBPCX010000038.1:14666222-14687633 GCA_037974365.1 Hydrocynus forskahlii | reverse complement strand
CACCTACACACACCCCTGCACACACACACACACACACACCTCAACACACACACACACATACACCTCTGCATTTCTATCTGGATAAGCCCAGTACTGATTCAGTAAGATGTATTATAGGACCAGAAGTAAATGGGGTCTTTTTCTTTATTTAGCTGATTTAGACAATCTGATTGCAAATGGCATGTAATGCAATGACCAAAGAATAAAAAAAATACTGAATTAATATTTTGTCTTTATTATTAGTATGCAAAAATATTGAATATTTTTCATGGTCAACCTTATGAAATGTTTGGGTTTTTTTGGACCCAGTCGAGTAGGAGTACACAGAACTATTCCAACAATGCGATCATCACAATACATTATTCATCACTGATTTTTCAAGTGGTCAGGCTTCCCAAACTTGATGGCACGGCATTGCAGCCCATGACAATACCTTTCATTAGCCTAATCTACACTCCTTATAAATCATAAAGTTATTATTCTTAGGGTACCAAGAAAATCTCCCGTATTATGTTGAGTTTAAAGCTGGACCAAGGTCATTCTTAAATAACCACAGCACTGAGATTGAGATCTCTTCAAGTCTGCAGTCCCATCAGTTTTTCCTTGTTATAATCTTACAATACTCTTGTCATAGTTTTTTGTCAATGGTCTGCAATAGTATTTATGCATGTACATTAGTCACCTCTCTGTAAGTTTTGCTTTTTGAGTAAAAAACCTGAGGTATCCCAAACTTGAGTGACTCGATTAATGCGCCTAAGGACATGTGACAGCGTACTGACCTTGTATCCTTCACCGTGTATACTAAATGAGCAAAGAGGTGTTGCAGAGTATTACACAACATGAACATTCACGCAGCGACTAAGAAATCACATACTGAGAACCTATGAAGCCCACACAGAACATGGAAGTCAGTTTGAGCGGCCAGCCTCAGTTACTGTCCGGGCACATAAGGCCAGCTAATCGAGCTGCCCGATAGCTGCATGTCTCGGATCAGCGTCTCGATGGGCGTCTTGCCAACTAGTCGCATAAAGAAGAGCTGAGAGATGAGGTTGGCGGGCACGGCTCTGAGCGAGGGCAGACGCAGCAGCAAGCGGCCAAAGCGCTGAGGCTGGGTGGGATACTGCATGCGCTCATATTCGGTCAGGGCCACCTGGGCCTTCTCCTGTAGACTCTCCACATGGGCTGGGTCAGTGAGTCCACACGCATCTGTTGAAGAAAAGCACACAGAGGGTCAGAGATAAATTCCTGGACACAAGTGGAAAGTAGTGGTTCAGTTATATAGTAAAAATGCAATCCAAACAAGGTTCCCCAACCCAACGATAGTAAACAATAGCAGCTCCTGAATAATGAGCCTTAAGACTAATAACTGAGTATTAAGGCTGTAGTTTAAGGGGTTAATTATATCTTTGTTTTAGGACAAAGCATGCTGCTTCACATTCTGCACAAAGTCAACTAACTGGCCTCACAGGCCACCTGCAGACGTTGAGATTGTGAATACCAATAAAAAACAGACAAAGATGAGTGGAATGTCTATATGCGCTGCATTCTGAACAAGTGGAGCCCACACATTTTTCAAAATGCTGCAGAGCGAACAAGTGGCCATTTCTTAGGCGATGAATGTGCAAGGTCATACTGGCAATAATAATGTGTCATTTCACACAATTCTCAATGACTCTTTTTTCATCAGTAGTTGAGATCAGCTTTATCACTTTTCAAAGCAATGGTTTGACAAAAAAAAGAAATTACACCATTTCCCTTTTACAATTATTGTAGAAGACCAAGACATACATATGAGAATTTTTCTTTAGTTTCACACTGTATGACTTACTGTTATCAATAAAAATGTTTAAAAGTAAACTGCATAGATAAAAAGAAGAGGAGTGCCCAGATCTATGACTGAAATACATTTTTCCATTTTTATAAACACGAATGTCAGAATGTCAGAAACTACATGCGCAAATTTATTTAATGTTATTTAACAACTCAATCCAATGTGTGATGATATAGGATTGCTATACTGATGGCTATACGTTTCCACGACTTGTTAGCTACATTGACCATGTAGCTTTAGTGCAAAACTAAAGATTTAAGGGGAAGGAAAACTATGAATCTTTGTTTTATCATGCAGCTGACTGTTCACTGAAACTCTGTTACCTGGAGAGAAGAGCGCGATGGCTTTCAGACAGCTGTACTCGGCGGAATCCACCTGCAGCCGCGTCAATTTGTCCACCTGGTCCTGGAACACACGCACCTGGTCCATGAAGGAGACCACGCGCTCGGCCGACATGGGTGAGGCGTGGAAGCCAGCAGCAGCCAGCAACGGGGCCATGTGGAGTGGCAGGGCTGACTGTGCTGCGTTCAGGATGAACAGTTCGCTCCAGCTGAGCCGCAGTAGAGCCACCTGCTCCGAGACAGGCAAGTCGGGGAAGAACGGAATGTTCCGGGCCCATTCGATGGTGCTGAAGAGTAATCGGGCCGCCAGCTCACAGATGTTATCAATGCCCATGACAGCACTGTTGCCTCCCCCGAGCTGCTGGCCACACTGGGCTCCGTAGCGGCTGTTGGGGTAGGGCTCCGCTCTCAGGAGCTGGGTGATGAACTCAGGTGCAGGCTGACCATTGAAAAAGTCGCCCCCCATCCCTGGTACGCTGACTCCTCCACCACCACCACCACCAACCATGGAGGTGGGGCTGATGCCTGAGTGGGACGGTGGAATGCGGCCACGCTGGACAGCTGCAAGGAGGTAATGTAGACACAGATTATTTAAAAAATATATATGTATTTGTGATAAATACAATTGCCCGCATTTTTAACTGAGTGCTATTTTAGTTTACCTTTCATTCCCAACACCATACAGCCCATTTATAAACCAAGTAAAAACAGCCTGTTTTGAATCCCCATTTTAAACTCTGTTTTAGTGATGTCTCAAAAAACTACATATTTACATAAGTGCACCAACTCAGCCTACAAAAGTTTAGCTCAGCACATATAAGCAGGTGCTTCAGCCCAAACTACTTTTTGAATGAAAGAATTTACAGAGTGGCTGATCAGAACAGAGGTCAAAAAAATATATTCGTCTTGAAGCTCAGAATGGACTGTTGAATTCTAAGAGATAAAAAAGGTTTGGAAAATACTCATGTAAAATATTAATTGTAATTGTGCTACATAAACCCACACAAACACTTCAGGGCCCCTTTAAACAAGGAAAAACATGAGAGAATAAATCAGCCACAAATCAATACAGAATAAAAGCTGTCCTCTTTTCCTAGTATGTAGTCAGATAGCAAAGAAAAGTACGGTTTCTGAAGTTAAGTAGGGCTATGACTATGTGAAAGGAATTACACTAATTAACAATTTTCCTTAATCTGAGTTGGTTTGGACTGTGTGATCTCATAATCTATACATGGTGTTTCTCTGTCTTTTGCCCAGTGAGTGCTGGGATAGGCTCCAGCACCCCCAAGGCCCTGGTTAGGATAAGCGACACAGATAATGAATGAATAAATAAGCTGTATGGTTAGGGAATTAATGTTTCCTTATATGGATTTTACATGGATGACAGAGATCTAAAATAAAGACAAAAGTTTATACAAGATGGCACTACTGTTTCAATTATTCAGTGTACACTCATCAATTTCAGACACCAATCATATTTTAGGTGATCAAGTGCATTTGGGATTGCAGGAAAATTACATAATTTTTGTTTCATTTTTGTCAGTTAATTTATTCGATCTTCTGTAAGTTAGTCAATTTTTAATGCCATTGGCTTCTGAAAAACTTTTTTCTCAGTTAGCTGTTTTTGCTAACATCATAACTGCTTTTATCATAGATAACTTGGAGCACTGTAACTTCCAGAGAACACCAAAGCAATGTTGACCTTTTCGTACACTTCAGCCATGGCATTCATCTTGCAGTCATGCAGATTTATAGCTGGCAGTTCGATGTTGGACGGCATGGCTTAGAGAGAGTACACTGAGCCTGCCAGGGTCACATAGGGACAGAGGGACAGGCTCTAGACATTTGGTTGAATGCCATGGTAGTCTCATAATGGGATGCTGGATGTTAATTAAACAATTTGACTTTCAACCATTAAAGACTGATGGCTTATTGATGTGCCAAAAATTCAGCCAAAAAACTCTGCAAGAATGCAATACTGTCACAGTTCACTCACAAAAACAAATGTGCCAAAAGGGTTCTTTGGAGTGATGCTATAGAAGAACCACTTTTGGCTCCTTCATGAACATTTTAATGTATGGTTCATTTGAAGAATCTTTTAAGCTTAAGAACCTTTTTGAAGTTTAAATATCCTTCATTTAAAAGTTCTACACCACTTAATGTTTTTTTTCTTAGAACTGTACCTCCAAACCAAGAATATTTAAGAGTGTAGGTCAAAAGTTCAGTGAACGCTGGGATGCTCACCCTCTTTTCTCATGCCAACACGGAAGCATTTTTTCAGACGGCAGTACTGGCACTGGTTGCGATGATGCTGATCAATCTGACATTCTCTGTTTGATCTGCAAAACAGAACAAAAGCACAAAATTACTATGACTATCTCTTGCATTTCACACAGGAAAACAGAATCACTAGGTTGAGAGTCAGCATATCAGTGCATCTCTGCTTCTCTTTCTTGTGCTGCTATCACGATGGTTTCTCATTATCCTTCAGGTTAATACACTAGATCCATTTACTGCTGTTAACAGTTTCATGATTCATGACTCCTTTATATAACATCTGCCCTTTTGCATTTATCTAGACATAGCAGCAAATTGAGTAAAGCCACTACAGAACTGAAGTACGATATGCAATACCAGGGCTGACATTTCCAGAAAAGGCTATTTTTATGTATTAACTGATAGTGACAAGACTAACTTGTGTTTTTATTCAAAGCTGGGAAAGCCTCACTGCATTCAAGAACACCGTATAAAACACCAGATTCAATAACACCAGCCAAGAACATCCTCCAGCTTCCACTCCAGTAATGAGCAGTGCATGGCTGCTTTGTCTGCTATAAAGGCATTCCAGCGAAAAACAATTGAAGAGTCAGTACTGAACCCTTGCTCTAATTCTATGAATACCGCGTGGCTCCGTTGCTATACACCCCCCATGAATCGACCCCTGAGCTGACCGGCCTTGGTGGTGAGCCATGTTTGAGGGGTTATCAAATAACTGGCCTCGGTAAATCATCAGCCAACACAACCTTGACATAGCTGAAAAAAGTACCTCCTATGGGACATTTCTGTAGCTGCCATGGCCACAGGCTTCTATCTCCATTGGTAAAAATCTATTCTATAACAGCTAGAAGAGCAACGTCTCTTTGAATTAGGTAAAATGGGTCGGTGAATGAAACAGAGCAGATGAATTGCCAGGCACTTAAAAAGCTTGATGCCTGTTGTTAGGACTGCATGGGGTATCCATTTATTTTACAAGGTAATATGACCATTTCTGTACACCAAAGCATAAATTCAAGAGCAAAGAGTAATTATCTTACCCAACAATGGGCCAAAATACAATTAGTTTTTCCTTGCCAGTGACCAATGATGAAGTAAACAAAGAAATGATAGCTTCAGATGTTTCAGGTCAATGGAAATGTGGCAGAATCGACATTCTTAGCTGTTCATAGGTTGTTCAAATGGAGCTGGAGCACCTCTGCAGTGGGGCTGTTTGCTTGTGTGAAGCTTGTCGTGAAAGCAATGCATATGAATCAGTTTATGTGTACTAAAATCATAGGTTTGATGTGTCATGGTGTGCTGAAACAAAGTAAAAAGACAAAGGTTCTTTCCTGGAAATTAACAAATATTTACCTACGGTGACATGATTATTTATTACCTGTGGTCAGTCTAAACAGCTATAAATGCTTGGTTCGTGCTCAGATATCCAGAGTTCACTGACAGGTCACTCATGTTTTTATTACGTTATTATTATTAAAGTTTAGATTAATTTCGTTTTAAAGTTTACTCAGAATGTTTAAATTCCAATAAGGAAATTTGTATAATAACAGACTGTTAGATCAAGTGATCATGGTGTAAAAAGGCATCACCTCAGTGCTGGTGCGTACTGTCCTAGTGACCAATCAGGTCACGCTGTTTGGCATTTGGTTGCCAGTTCAGGAGGCCTTAAGAAGTGCCTGAAATACCATTTGCGGCAAGCAAAACATTTAGGAGTAGTACTATCCAGTGCTCACAAGGATTCTTGTCATATGGTTAAGAAATATTCTCATACAAATTTGATTAGAAGAACTATTTACACAATTGCTATAAATACAATTAAATACAATATGTTGTTTATAACAGACCAGGAGCCTTATTTCAGTAAAAAGAATAAGCACACATTTTAATTTTTACCACAGTTGGAGATAATTTCTTACAGTCAAAAATCACTGATTTGTTGCTTTCAGGTCATTTGTTTTTACATTTTTACACCCCTTGTTAAAGTGTTTGATTTGTACCAAACCAAGACTGTGGTCACCAACCCTCAACTTCTTGAAGGCTCAGCTCTAGGAGTGCCTGATATGGTAGAAAGATAACACACCACCTGAAGACATTTTCACGATACATGATAGTTTCTGTTTTTTTCATGTTAGTGAGGCTGGACTAGGCAAAAAGCATCACCAGGGCCACATTTATAAAAAAATACTATCAAACATTATGAGCACAGTGATTTTTGTTCAATTTTATATACTGCACTACAGCAAATCAAAATACAAGATTAACTGTGATCTCTTACAGATAAAATATGTATAAAATATGCTCAGTGTTCTTTTTGTACAAACAACATCTAATATGCTCAGAAAAGCATACTGGGACATAATTTATGCCGGTAAGGATTACAATCATCATATTGCCCACTCCTAGTAACAACCCGTCCCTAATACATCTGATCTAGTTCTATTAAAGAGACTGTGTGTTTGGTTCAGGTGTGGTAGATTAAGGTTCAAAATGAACACTGGTAATGATGTATTAATTGTTTATTTATTTATAATTGTTTAATTATTACCATAATTACCTAGTTATTACCATAATTACCCTAGTTATTACCATAATATCATCTTTTAAGATGCTGATATTTCAGAACACTGCTTCATGCCCATGGACTCTGAACAATCAGGGTATTTTATTGTCCACTATGAGTATCCTCTCAAGTCATAATTTCTGTGGATGTTATGAGTTACCAAGGTTTTTATGTAATCTAACGAAAATCATTTTCTTTGAGCAAAACAAATGTAGACCAATCTTTGTCCATTTCACATTATTGATGGAGGGCATCTAGCTAGCACAATGGCATCTAATGTTTTGTACATATCATGCTGCCATATTCCAGGTGTAGAGTTGGTGTCCACCCCCCTTTTGGGGAGTGGTAACTTCTTTTACCTGCAGGTGTAGCTGAGGTTGCGGCGGATGCTCCTCTTGAAGAAGCTCTTGCAGCCCTCGCAGGTGAAGACGCCATAGTGCTTGCCACTGGACTTGTCTCCGCAGACCACGCAGTCCACCACACAGGCCTTGTCGTCCTCTCCCCCCTCAGCATCACTGTTCCCTGCCTGTGGGGAGCTCTCGTCCTCCTCCCCCCGCAGGTAGCCCTTCTCCCCCAGGCCATTGGTGCTCCCATTAGGGTTGCCCCATCCCCCACCCACCATGGCCATTGCTGTGTTGCACCACCAGGGTTTTAGAAATCTTCCCCCCAGACAGTGCTGAGCGTTCTGACTTGCCCAAGACTGTGTGTGTGTGTGTGTGTGTGTGAGAGCGAGAGAAAGAGTTCAAGCTGCAGACATCAACCACAAGCTTTTCGAATGTGAAACTGACAGTGGTAGATGATGTGAAACACCATCTAACTTAAGGCCCCCTTTAAAATGGGCCTAAATAGCTTCACAGCTGTTCAGCACTCCTCTTTATTTCTCTCTCAGTGTCCTATACTCTACATTAAGTTCAACACAAACCCCTCCTGGTCTGTTGAAAATCAAGCGGTTCAGGGTTCAGTCAAGAGCGTGAAATGCACAGCCTGCCCTTTCTACAGGAAACAATAAATTACACATAAACCTGCCTCATGCCAGAGAACAGACACCCCCACAACACAGAACACCACTTGGAAAATGGGGCAGAAGTGAAGTGCCTCTCTTAAAACGAACTGAAACGCCACATCTCAGCTCGCAAGCAGAAGAAGAACTGTGGCACTTTTTTTGCAGGCATGCGAAGGACAGTTGCCCTACCCACAGGTCACCAACAAGTCAAACCAGTTTTCACTCTGCACACAACTACTTCAAAAGGCTCCCAAACACCTTCCACACCACTTTAGATTTATATCAGGGAAACAAAGTCTTTAAAGTGGTCCTTTAAGAATTTGTCAGCAACTTTGTCACTGCGTCAACGCATGCTGGACCCCAACTTCACATCAAGTAGTCATGGTGGGACTCTCCCAAAGCTGTTGGGTTGTTTGGGGTTTTTTTGGAGACTAGAAGACTACATACAGACTGAGCATGTCTTCAGAAGCAGCTGGAAAGAAGAGGCCAAGGACTGCTAATGATAAACAGGTCTTTCTGCCCTGGTGCCTTTTGAAGGATCAAAGTTCAAGGAAGTCCCCTCTCTCTCTCACATATACACACACTTTCTCACACGCACAGAGGTATCCACACACAAACACCCCCCTCGCCTGCAGAGTCCTGGGTCTTCTCGGGTGGTCGAGACAAGGTTCCGAAGCAGAACCCGGGCTGCACTGGGCCAGTAACTCGAGGCTTGTTTTCTTGACCACGCAGCTCTCCTGGTAGCCTCCCTCTTTCTCTTTCTCTCTCCCTCCTCCTCTTGTTTTGTCAAAGCTCACCCATCCAGCTTTCACGATTCCAGGGCTTCAGCCTCCTCGCATTCCCGGAAGCCGGACAGAAGCAGTCGAGCCGTTTTTGTTTACTTCTCCTCTCCCTCCGTCCACTGGCTAAGATGCTAACTGGCTAAGGCTAATCCTCCCCCAGCAGGTCAGAAGGGAGGAAAAACTGAGCTGAGTCTGTGGTGCGAATGGTCAACAAACCCTGCTCTGTTTCTCTCTCTATTTTCCCTCTCCCTCCCCTCCCTCTCTCTCTCTCTCTCTCTCTCTCTCTCTTCGAGAGTGTGTCCACCTCTCACTCTCTTTCTCTCTCTCTCTCCGAGTGTGTCCACCTCTCTCTCTCTCCTCTCCCTCCCTTCTCTCTCTCTCTCTCTTCCCTCTCCCTCCCTTCTCTCTCTCACTCCCCCTTCTCTCTCTCCCTCCTTCTCTCGCTGTCTCTTCCCTCTCTCTCCCCGTGTGTATGTCTCCTCCTTCTTCTCTCTCTCTCTCTCTCTCTCTCTCTGTGTGTGTGTGTGTGTGTGTGTGTGTGTTCAGGGATTTGACACTGCTATTCAAGCCCCGCGGTTGCCATGGCGCTGTCTGCCTTATATGGCAATTGGAGTCAAAGAGCAGCGAGTGGGCTGCCGAGGGCTCAGCACACACACACACACACACACACACGCACGCAGCTAGAAAGAAGAATGTGCTGCTGCCGTCCACGCTAAAGCCCTGACCTCGGCCCTGCCCCCCCACGCACACGCACATCACACACACACACACACACACGCTTACAGAGGCTGTTAACCCAAACGACGCCACAGCATAACAGGGCTGATGGACTAAAGCAGCCATAATCTGGACCATGGCATAAAGCCTAATGGTTTTGTCACTATCAAAAACAAAATCTGTCAACACTTTATAAAATAAAATGGCATTTTCCATTCTATCATCAGTTCTGATTATGAAAAAAAATGTTCATTCCAGGGGTTTCATATAAAAAATGGGATATTACAGAAAAATGCAGCCATTGGTTGGTGATTAGACCAGGGGTTGCAGTGTCTGCTACACAAATATAGTCTTTTTTTGTAATAACTAAACCCACGTGTGTCTTCTGAGATTTTATAGCTAATGATATTAATGATAAAATAGTGGGAAACAGGTTTTTTGGTCCTACTGTGCTTTGCATGTACCTCTCAAGCATGAATTGATAAAAAAAACACATTTTGCAGGGTGAGTGTAACAGAAGCTTGCGGGCCAGTTCAGTGCCTCCTATGTTACATTTCCCTCTAAGAATAAAAAAATGTGTCATTAGTTTGTCATTTGTACTTAGAAGGATGTCGAGATTATTTCACACAAGAGCTGACAAAGTGTCCACGTTTTAGCCTCTCGATTTCACGGTGGATGAAGTGGATGATTTTGACTGCTTTGGCATGGAGGGAGGTCATCAGAGGGCCTTCAGTAGTGTTAATCTGAATTACAGCAGCTCTTTGAGCTAAGCATGTGTGGAGGAGGGGAGAGAACAGGCCTGACTGCAC
Source organism: Hydrocynus forskahlii (assembly GCA_037974365.1). Taxonomy (NCBI): domain Eukaryota; kingdom Metazoa; phylum Chordata; class Actinopteri; order Characiformes; family Alestidae; genus Hydrocynus; species Hydrocynus forskahlii. Next base: position 14,677,316 of record JBBPCX010000038.1, on the reverse strand, counting down.
TCCTCACTGAGACTCTAATGAATTACACTCTAATCCTAAAACTTCATTTAACCACCCACGGCAGAGCTATTCAATTATGGTCTTTTTTTTTGCATTTCAGTGTACGTGCCTGTTGCACTGGTAATAAGTCCTAGTTTCTTGTCTAATTATAGTGCACATTTTGCTTTTTATTGTAAAGACAATAAACCTTTTGTTTAAAATAATGGAAAAGCACAGAGGTTGTTTGGAAGTGTTTGTGAGATTTATAGTGAAAAAATATTGTTTTTGCTTCATTTTTAAACAATAAAACCAGTTAAACTACTTGTTAGAACATGAAGTATGTTGAACTGTGTAATATGTATTAGTCATTAAGTTCAACATAATATTAATATGTTTAACATAAAATAGTATTAAGAGGTGTTGTTATGAAGCAGTTTAAATGGTAGATAGTGTTTTTCTTTGAGACTGGTAACGTCTCCAGTCCTCTTCCTTTGCTTTTTTGTGTGTGTGTGTGTGTGTGTGTGTGTGTGTGCGGGTGTGTTCTTAAGATTGGACTGCTGGCCTTTGAACTGCACAACAGGAATGCAGCTGCTCTCTGCTGGAGTCTGGTAGTTTGGATTTGTGCATTCTTGCATTCTTACATGGTGAGCAGTCCCTTACTAGCAAATGAATTGTCCTACACTCTTCTAGTACTGAGCTGACCCCTCGGGTACGGTGAACCAAACACTCACGTCTCATTTACAGTAGCCTGTTTTCTGGAGCAGCACCTGTAAATTTCTATGCTGACTATTTGACCCATTGAACTGTTAAGGCCTAAATATGGGTCCACATTTCAGTTCTTTAGTCTCATTACGTTTTACCCTCTGGTCACATTACATGTCTCAGATTACGGGGGTGTTCAAAAGACTGTTCAAACTACCATTTTTTTACACTTTTTGCCATAATATTTATTGAATAATGTATCTTAAGGTAACAACTGGTGTAAATATCTGACACCACTAATTTAATTTAATTCCATTCCATCATAAATCTGATATTTCACCATGATTCAATTTAAATATTCTCATGGAACCTTGAATTTTTTTAATACACTGAATATTCAAATGTGAATGGAGGTTCTTTTAACACAGAATTGGAATATAGATAATAAAAACAATCCTTGCGTTTACTTGTGCATTTTTACACTTGAACATAGCAAGCTGGCCAAAAAAAATTATATGTTTGAATCACGATAATCGATTATTAGCGAATTTGCACCCCCCATTCATGTCAGAGTTCTGAGGAATGGTTCAGCATGGCCTGCTTTTTGAATGACAATATAGGACAGCCGATCAAGATTGAGCTAATTTACATTTATCAGTCTGAAAGGCTCAATAACAAAAACAGTTTAATTTGACACAGAATTCTGATGTGTTTTAATACATGAACCCACACAGATTTCATAAAGGGAAAAATAATTTAGGGTGATGCGGTTTTTCAAACCTCTTTTCACAGTATTTTGTAAATGAATGAATAAAATACTGAAAAACTTTAAGGGGTTTTATCTTTTTTCTGCTGATATCTAGTGTGGTGTTCTATGCAATGGTGAACTTAAGGTTGCACAGAAGAACATTTTGTTCAGCAACAAATTTAAAAAAACAACAAAGTCAACATTTTATCCTGCTAGAGCAGAGGAAGCCAGTAAAAGTAAACGAAGCACAACAGCCGTAATGTTGCTGCTGCTTCAGGTGTGGAAGAATGCAGCCAGTGTGTTTAATCTTTAACCACTGCATGGGCTCACGAGCCACTCGCCTGTGCAACGTGAAGCTCGGGCTGCCCTCCTCTCAGCTCTGGAGGCCCTCTGACCTCAAGAGAATGGACAAGGAGCAGAACATAAACACGGCAGCGCAACAGGCTGAAACCAAACATCTGCTGGGGTGACGGCAGAGCAAAGGCAATCAATATCACCTTTAACACCAAACCAAACACACACTCGCCTGGTGGGAAAGTCACACTCCGGCTATTGTTATTCAAATGACCTGATGAGTTTGTGATATGAATTCAGGATCTTCTTTAAAAGTTTACAGTTTAATATTATAAGGAAAGATTTTCTACTGCCTTCAGTAATTGTTTTAGTTAAAATGTTCTTCATATCACCATCTAGTTTCTTTTTGTAAACGGCATTTTGATATCAGACAAGAACAGACAGATCTAATTTTTATTTTACCAGTTCTGCTTTTCATTCTACCTTACTACATTCTACTACATTATTATTCTATTACATTGTTTCATAGTAGTTACCAAATAATTCATATCAGTTACTACATTATAGGTCTTACGATTAATAATGCAACAGTATGCCTGAAGTTTAAGGGGTTAAAGTGAGTTAATTTTGTTTTTTAAAGTCTCATATATCAGAAAATGGAATTACCCTTTTTTTAACTGAAAGTTTCTGACGTGGTGTATCATCACTGATAACATTTCAAAACGTTTCAGGTTCACAGAGAAACAAAGCTGCAAAATTATTAGTCATTAGTCATTGATTTTATGAGGTCATGAAAACCAGCACATTTACCCATATCTGCGTGTTCGGACTATAGCTGTTTAGCCCCGTCCATTCATGTCAGAGTTCTGAAGAATGTTTCTGCATGGCCTGGTTTTTGAATGACAATATAGGGCAGCCAATCAAAATTGAGCTAATTTACATTAATCAGTCTAAAAGGCTCTGTAACAAAAACAGACAGTTTAATATGACACAGAATTCTGATGTGTTTTAATACATGAACCCACACAGATTTCATAAAGGGAAAAATAATGCAGAACACCGACCCATGTATCATATATGACGACAAAACTATTGTGTGTGTAACAGAAAGTCCTGCTCTTTGTAGAGTTTTTCTGTGGAATAAGCAGTACAGTACTTTTAAGTATTTTTTCTTCTGCACTTCAGGTTGTCTTGACTCATTTAAGCTGTGACTCACTTAAGCTGAGCAGGCCTTCCTTTTCTCATAAACCATTAAAGTAAACTCAGTGAGACCATATCACCACACGGTCTGACGATGTGGTTGTGGTCAAGCCTGAGACAGTTCACGGGTCAACTGAGGTTCTACAGTCGGGCCCTAATGGACTCAATGAAGATATCTCTTTGGATAAATGGATTGGAGAGCTGTTTCCAACAGTAACACAACTCCTCCTACCCTTTACTTTTAAAGTCTGCTAATCCGCCTCTCTGCTGTTAAAGGCAGTGAAGGCCTTGTATTCAGGCTTTAGCTAATTGGGGACACAAATGAGCCTTAGAGTTCCCATGCTGTGTTTTACACTGTTGCACTGATACGTTGCTGTTGGGTTTATGGGCCGGATGCCATTGTCTGAGTGTATGTGTGTGTATGTGTGTGTGTGTGTGTGTGTGCTAGCAAGTGTTAGCGTGTGTTCCTGTGCGAGTGTATTTGCAAGAATGGCAAGTCATGTTTGGTTGCTTGATTGAGGTCAAACATCTTTTTATCTTTTTATCTCAATAACAGCTCTTTTCTCCTAAATGAAGAAAGCGAGAGGTGCAAAGGTGAATGTAGAGGATGAGAGTCAGAGAATAATAAAATGGAGGGAGGGAGAGGAGCAAAAAGAGAGAAAGGGACAAAACAGGCCATATTGACATCTGTGAGAAAAAAAGAGAGTGAAGGACCTGAGCATGATCTCTTTATACTACTCGTGGGGGCAACGTATTTAAATGAGAAACGGATGTTTGGAGTAAATGAGTTGACCTTAACCCTGTGGGTCAGTGCCCTCTGTGTGTGGGAGAGTGTGTGTGTGTGTGTGTGTATGTGTGTGTGTATCTGTGTGCGTTTGAATGAGGAGGTGTGTGTGTGTGTGTGTGTGTGTGTGTGAGTGTGTGTGTGTATTGTGTGCGTGTGTGCGTGTGTTTGAATGAGGGAGAGAGTAAGTATGCTTTAGAACCAGGGGGTCCGTATTAATCCATTGCCCACCCTGTGATTGACAGCCTCTGTCATTGTTTCCCCACACTGAGGATTTTTCCCAGGCATTTGAGCATCACCAAACTCCTCACAGTCAACAGATGCTGAAGCTTTATGACACCTCGTTTTCCCATCATTCTTTTTCATTTCGCTCCCTTGTTTAGTTTTCTTTTGCATGTCACCCAGGTTCTTTCCATCATCTGAAAATCTTATGTATTGCCTAGTGCTGGGAAGTTATGTAGTGATACAAACATTTCACAATATGGGATGTTACGATACATTTTCAATAAAGAATTATAAGAAGAAGATAACATTCAGATTTTTAAAAAATCAAAGGCTCGCTGTCAAAACCTGGGGAAAGTATAATTAACACAAGCAAGTCATTTTTAGTACACAAATACACTGAAAATACATTTGTTGGCTAGAAGTGTAGTGTAGAATTTTTTAACTTTCCTACAACCAGGTATTCAATTAATATTGCAACTCCTGTAAAAAATATTAATGGAGATTAATTTTGTTACCCATTAAATCACAGCTAATCCACATTACAAGTCTGCTCCACTTCTGTAAAAAGCAAAATGCAGGTTCAGAGTTTTGGAGATGTATTTATGGAAGGAGTTTCAATTGACTTCTAGTGTTTAGAAGGACGTAAAAAAATTGGTTTTCATACCAAATATGTCTTCTTTGATCAGCTAAATCTGGGTTGTAAAAATGTGTGTGTGATCTTTTCACCAAACTATCTCTTTGGCATGCATATAAAATGTTAAAAGCTGTTTACACTCTAATCTGCAAAAAATCTACAAAACATATAAATGTGTTATTACAGCACTGTAATATGAAATCTATGTATTATATCAATATAAGGTTGGGTGATATAATGATTTATTGTCGTTGTTGTGATCATTTATGTCACCATACACTCTGCTTAGCATACTGCAGATATTTTCAGTATCTCTAGACCAGTCAGTTTTCTACTTAAATAATAGGAGCTTTTTTGATGTTATTTTATGACACCATTATCTTTTTATATATCAGTTTCTTGATTTTTCTTGTTGTTTCTTTATATACTGTAATTACATTATACAAAAAATGTAAATTCGCCATGACTCTTTTTTCTGATGCATGGTTCCAACCTGTTTGCAAATATCAGCAAAACCAAATATGTCATCATAAAGATATTGTATTCTTGCCTTTTCACCAAGTCTCAGCAAAAAGAATGACGTTTTAGGGCACAAATGCTGTCAGTGTGGTTGTGCCATCAAAAGGCAGGTTCTTTAGCAGGGCTGGGACGGGATGTGGGATATAAATACAAGGGAATTCGCATTCAGATTAAAGTATCTATAATTAGTCCATATTACATTTACATGTGACCCTCTCTGACATTGTGTTGAGAATAGACTGAGAATAATTGCTGCAGGTCTTGGATTGAGCCACTGAGGATCATGATCATCAGTGCTCTACATGCGGCCAAACAGCTCGCCCAGCCCTCTGATCTGCTTTATCAGGCAGGCAAGCTGAGGCTACAGCCACAGTTCAACACGCCCTCCTAACCCTCGCATTCACACGCTTCAACAACAGCACAGGCCATCCTTTGACCCCTGGGGGTGTGACACTCAACCTTTGCCTCAACCTCCTGACCAGCGCTCACAGCTGCAGCCGACGGCCTGAGGCTGGGGGGCCCTGAGAAAAGGTGGATTCAGTAAGAGGGGGAGACAAATGGCCGAGCTGGGATACTTCGGCTCGGCCTCTTTTGTTCTTCTTTTGTTCTGCCGGACTGAAGGGCCACATCTTCACAGGGAGCGTGGCTTTCACATGAGGAAAAAAAAACACATGACCTCTGGTGTTGCTACCCTGATCCGTGATCTGTGTTCTTGCCAGTGTTTCCACAAAGACCCCCTTAAACGAGCAGGATTATATGCCTCTAATAATATAGTCACAGGAGGACCGGAGAAAAGAACATCAGCTATTAGGCTGTTCTTACAATTACTTTTAAAGGATGCTTCATTTGTAGTAGCACAAATCTAGTAAACTGCTTTCACTAACAATAATTTGCTTCAACTTCTTTTAAAAATCAGTTTGGGAAAATCATATTTACACAATTTTCTTAATTAGGTGATATCCAAGAGTGTATGAGACACTGTTATCTACAAAAAATAACAAAAAGATAAAAACAGTCGAAGCAGACATTTGGAATTTTGTGCATAGTTTCGAGGGTCCAGTGCAAAACTAAAGAAGCAAACTTCTGACACCAAACATGTCTAGGTTAATCATTATTTACTTCTGATGTTTTCATTGAGCTTTGTATTTAAACAATTGTTCCTCAAAATCAGCACCAAAACATCTTTTTTAATCTCTTCAAATGTTCCTTTATTAACAGCTGTTAATAAAATTCTTACAAAGTTGTCATTGTGGTTTCATGGTAGGCCATAAAATGTGTGCTTTTTCGACAGACATATTCTTGAAGGCTTGTCTTTCAGAGCACGGTCTCCTCCTTCTTCCACTCCAATGCCTCCAGTGTAGCTTTCAGTTCGGCCAATTGGGTGGCGTGACGCTCTGACATGGCCATCATTTGCCGTTCTAGCCTCCAAAGCTGCTCATGGTGCTTCTTGCGTGTGTTCCTGTATGTGCTCAAAGCTTTACTGAGGGAAAAAATGCCTGAGATTAATGCAAACATACATAATCTATTTTTTCAGCTTTATAAGCTTTCAAGTTTTGTGAGTTTTTAAGTTCACCGTCAAATCTCCACAATTTTCTCCTAATCCCAGCATGACAAACTGTTACCTGTGAAAAAAGTTGCAGTCATCCTGGACTTAGTCTTTGAATTTAGTCTTCTGTTCTTTACACAAGACTTTACATAGGTATGGTAAGTGATTCTATCACTTTTTAGTCACATCTTGAAAATGTTAATTCTATCTGTTCTTGTGTCTGCCAGAAACCACATTAGCAAGAAAACATCATAAAACAATGTGGGTACCAAACAGCATATTTATAACCTTTTTGTAAGGCAGCTTTTAGGGGAATAAAATGTTTTGGAAATGTGGTTACTACCACCAACACCACTGTGAAAAGTTCTGGTATAAGCTATATGTTGCTCAACAGAGAAGAAGTATCCACCTGACATTCAGGTCGCAATCCATGCAGAGCACCCAAAGTAGTCAGCTAATTAGGACCTAGTGTTCTGATGCTCCATCTCTTAAAGCTAAAATTACAAATGTCACCCTTAATGGTCACTACAATGATCTCATTATTTCCTAAAGAAACCATAATACTGTACTTGTGACAGAGAGAGAGGCGGACCGCCTCCTCCTTGTTAACTCTCCGCTGGGTGGTGCAGTCTAAGAGGGCAGAGTCCAGAGATTCTCGTAAAGACATCACTCTCCTCTTGAATGTCTGCTCCCTGCAAAAAAAATAAGCAAATTATAAAGGAAATGTAATCACACCATAATTCTTTAATCCACCTTTGTGGAAATTTCTATCTACAATGTAATTTAGTATTTCATCAAACTGTAGTGGAATAATAGTCATTTCTTTATTTTTTTTGAAAAATTATATATTTTTGAAAATTCCTCATATGCCTGCAGTCTCTGGCCCCCTGTTTTCACCTTAGCAGGGCTGCCCTGAGTTCTCTCATGATGGCGTGATTCCGCGGCCCAGGAATTCCCCCTCCGCTTTCCAGCTTGGCTCGATTCTCATCTATCCTCTAAAACAAAGAAACAAAGACTTGGTTCCAACATTTGCCCTTTAAAGATCTTAAGAACCATCAGCACTTCTGCGGACATGGCTTTGTGCTATAATCGTGAAAACTACGCCAGAGTCCAAACATTAAGCCTTTAAACTGTAAGGGCAAGTGTCCAAGATTCCAGATTAAGTCTAGACTAAATTGGATTTTTGACAGTGAAACACCATTGCAATTAAGGCCAAGTGCAGGCTTACTTCGTGTCTCAGAAACTGACCTAAGCGTATTATTCAGTTGTTAATGTAATGAGAATGAGGGGTGGCTGCCACTAATGGGTTCTTGGGGCCCTGACTCACCAAACAAATGACTTCAGGCTGCCACTGAGCACCTGTAACTGTCCATTGTTCATACATTTTACAGAACGTCCCACAATGTTTCAGGCCAGTGGTGAAGCTGTTCGTTAGTATATAATAAGAAAAAAACAGCAGAACAGTATAAAAACCTGGCAAACCAAGCTGGAGACTTCCTCCTGGTGAAGAGATTTATTTCCTTTCATGCTAACACAGCATGCAACGAGCATGTTTGTCGTCAGTGCTTTCAAGTACTCCATTTTTCACCTTCAGCTTTTCACAGGAAGCCTTGCTTGGCACGAGTTCTTTGATCTCACTTGGCGTGCCAAGTCTATCAGAGTTGAGAGGGTACTGAATGAATAAGTCATCACTCTCAAAAACATCTGTATCCCGATTTCATGAATTATACAGGCCTGTGGGCAGCACTGGCTCCAGGTCTTTGACCCGGACCACACCATGTCCTAATTCTAATCACCCCAAGCAGAAGCTAATGGAGCACCTGCTGCTCTGCTCTCCTGTCCTCCAGCTCCTCTCGAAGGCTCTCTGCTATCGCTGCCCCAGCTGAGTCCTGACACCTATGGGCCATCAAAGAGAACTCCAGACAGCGCTTCTCCTTCTCCTTCAGCCTGATGAGTCCCCGAAGCTCCGTCATCTCCTCCTGTCAGTCAGCCCAGAGAGATCAGACTGTTACCTCTGACACTGTGTGAAGTTTTGCAGTTTATTTAAACTACATTGTAAACCTTGAATGTTGAATTTACTTAAAAAGGCCAGGTGACCAACTGCCTTACTTTTTCTAGGTAAAGGTCAAATATAATGAGTTCTAAGCAATATTGGCAGTAATGTTTCTATTTAGTTACACTGTACACTGTACAGGCGCCTTGAAATAACAAAGCCTCTACAAACAGTGGACATCCTTTAGCATCATATTCCATATTTCTTATCTACAATTTAAAGATAGATTATTAGTGGTCTTTTGGCAGGATTTCTGCTGGTGCTGATAAATCTGTGGAACTTTAATATCAGCCTTTTTTTATCAGGTAAATGACATATCAGCCATGCCCTCTTTAAACACTCTGTAATGGGAACAGAAGGACAAAGCAAATCATTCATTTTTAGTGCACCACTAAAGCAGCATCTGTGAAGACCACTATGGAGTCATCTTCAAGGGACAATGCCATTCATATATTTTACAGAGAAAACTTAACTGCAGTGATATGAGGGAGATCTCCCTGCAAGCAAATATCTAAATAAAATGATAGATGTTAGTCCTTGTGTGTCCGTGAGTCTTGTTATGTTGACAATAACCAAATATCTACTAAACCTACCCCCATATATTACTGATTGTATGATTGTATGTATTCTTTTTTTACTGCCTTTACTTTAATTGTCTTCAATTTTTATTGTCTTTGTCTTATTTATGTAAGGTGACCTTGACTGTTATGAAAGGTACCTTAAAACAGAAGGCACCTTCTTTTATTACTATTATTATTGCTGGTAGCAGTAGTAGTAGTAGTAGTGGTTGTAGTAGTGGTAATAGTAGTAGTAGTAGCAGTAGTAGTATTTCTAAGACTACAAAACCTACAAAATACATGGAATGAAAGTACTCTTATATGTGCGAATTACAGACAATAGAATAAATGTAAAGGTCTATGGTCCTTCAGAAATGTTTCTATAGTACCTTACTGTTTCCATGAACTTCCCTCTTGAAATATAAACTGTTGTTATCGACCTACAGCTACTGTAAATTTCAGCAGTCGTGCATCATGATATCTCACCCTGACAGTGACTAGCTCATACAGCAGCACAGCTTTCTCTCCTTTGGGGTTATTTGAGGCGCTACTGTTTCTCCTGGCCCCAGCCAGCGTGCCTGTATCAGGGCTTAGCTTCCCTTCTCCTGTCCTCGTCTGCTCTGGAATGCACACTGCTGCTCTGTCCTGCTTCAGCCGGGTGATCCTCTGCTGAATCACTCCAGTCTTATCATCAAACTCCCTGGCAGACAAACTAGCAAAATACAGGAAAGTACAAGGTTATCCTGACGACAGTCACCACAGAACTAATACATAATGCATGACAAACTGAAGCATGGACCCACACACAGGACATCATAGTTTACAAAGGTAATGAACAACAACAACAACAACAATAATAATAAAAATCATTATAAACCAATACATTTCAGAATGCAAAATTAATTGCTGCAGAAACAAATACTGGCAGAGGATCTGTCGCTCCAAAATGAGTCCAATAGCAAACATTTAAGATGACTATCTACTAACTGGCCAGCACAAAGAAAAAAAAACAAAATTCCAAAGCAAATGAATATTTATCTATTAAAAGAAAATATAAAGATTATAATGTAAAATTTTTTTAATGTATTTAAGAGTTGAAGTGCCAGGAGCAATAAAGTGTCCGTTTACTTTTTGGAAACCTTAAATTTAATCAAATTTAATCACAAAACATGTATATTTATGCTCTGATAATATTTTACTTGTTTATAACCCTGAGTATAAAATGAACTCCATGTTATTAAGTATTGAAACCTGGACAGATCAATAACCCTGCAAAGAGTGATGGACAATGACAGATTTGACTAGTTTCCGTTTTATTTATTGTTCATACTCTAAATGACCGACTTTAGCTTGAAACCTCTGAAAATGATTCGAAAGAAGACTGAGAGGCGACTGGAAGGTATCTAAAGACCTGGTCGGCTTGGACTCTGCTGTGTCCACTGGTGTGCAGGACTCTTCTTGAACGGTAATCAAACACTCAGGCTTTTCTGGGTGGGATGGTGCTGTAATGAGAGATGGATGACAGACAGAAAGGGAGAGAGATGCAAAGGATGAGGGAGTGTGTTTGTTTTTGTTCTGTTACATATATCATATGTACATATAGACATGTGTAGGTACATGTACCTAATATTGTCACCATCAGAACAAAATCTGCCTTCATTTTTTTTAATAATATTTTGACACACAGTACTATGCAAAAGTGTTGAGCCACCCCTAATTTCTTCATATTGTGCTTCCAAAGAGCCAGACATTCCAAGTATTTTAATGTAGTCTTGCGGAACAGTTCTCCAGGCTTCCTGAAGGACTTTCAAAGACTCTTATTTTCAGTCCAGTCCCTGAACCTGACCAGTTTC
>JBBPCX010000038.1:14635358-14666122 GCA_037974365.1 Hydrocynus forskahlii | reverse complement strand
TAAGACACACAGTGACCTACGTATGAATCATTCAAGCAAAACAAAGAGCATCTAACTGAAGTCCTGAACCAGTGAAGGCCCAGGTGCAGATGATTCCAGATGATCAGGCGGTGATCAGTATACTGGTGGTGCTGAATGCTGAGTGTTTGGCACCCTGTATCTTTAGGCGCTTTGCAGGCTGTTACAGTAAAATATTTGTTCTCACTTCTTATCTTCAATATGTCAAAGATAAGACAGTTTGACCAGCACAAAATAGTATTTTTGCCCCAACAAGGTGATTCAAAGAAAAATTGAAAGAAATAATGGGTGGTTAAAGACTTTTGTAAAGTACCGTAATTTGAAAATGACAGCTGTTCTTTACATTGTGTCAAAGTTTTATTATGAACTGACCATCAGAAATGGTCTAAATGTCTTAAAATAAATCTGATTTACATTGATTTCCATAAGTGAAGAAGTGAAAAATGTTTTTTTTTGTTCTCCTGAAAAGTTCTATTATGGAAATAAGAGGTTTAATTCCAACAGAAACAATATAAATAATACATGTGGAACATGTGACCCAACATCCTGCAAAGTATAGTGTGTGTGTGTTTGTGTGTGTGTGTGTGTGTGTGTGTCTGTGTCTGACAAAGAGAGAGAGACAGACAGTGGTGGACAGAAAGAAATGTAGAGGGTGTGTGTGTGTGTGTGTGTGTGTGTGTATCATATGAGCTTAACACGTGACATAGATAACTAATGCAGAGTGTGTAAAGCACCTGCCAACGCAGCACTCTGTTGTTTCCTGGCTTCATACAGGGACAATAGATCACTGTAGGCCTCTTCACACTCTTCACTGTCAGTCAAAAACTCAGCGTTAGTATCTTTCATACACACACACACACACACACACACACACACAATCCAGATTACTCCCAGGGACCTTTCACACTGTTAAAGTCGAGCCAAGATGTAAGAAAAACAAATAAGGTTGGTTAGAGGTCAGAGACTCTGCTGCAAATACCTCTCACGTATTCAAAAGTTTGGACTAACTTCATATTAGTCATTTCAACAATATTAGCTTAAATATTAAATAGTTAAATATTATAAATGAAACACCAGAAATGTGGAAACATGTTTAGGTGCTTATTATTTCAAGTATTTCTAATTAAGCATATTATTTTAGTTCATTTAACAATTGTGTTACATAGCAATTTTCTGTACTAATATATCTAATATACTGTTTATATCTTATACCATAATCATCTATTGATCATTTTTGTCTGGATGCAGTACTTTCCTCCATACTTGACCTCCACTTTTATAATATGAGGTATTAAATGTATTATAACATCAATGTTGATATTTACGGTTTAGCTCTGACCTCTGAGCTTCTGAGGTGTTTCGCAGCTCCATTCTGGACATATCTAAAACCAGATTCCAAACTTTTGAACAGTAATATACAAATTCTAGCATGCTCTAACATTTGCCCACATATACATACTATTGAAGCAGAGAACACAGCAGCGCACCAGTAAGCCAGGGCCAGGTTCAGCGCAGAGCAGTCGGCTTCATGGCGGCTGAGAGCCATGCTGATCTGCTCCTGCTCACTCTTCCGTCTGTCTAGAGCCGCCGTCAGACGCTCATTCCTCGCTTTTAGCCTCTCCAGGCACCTGTTCACAACACTGTCTGTGAGCACACACTATATACTCCGTCTCAGCAAGGAAAAACGGAAACAAAATTTTGGTTGGTGGTGGTAAATTTTCAAAGCCAAAATAAGTTTATACATTCAAACTCAAAGCTTATACAGAATAAACTGATCTCAGGATTTAAAGGAGTTTTCAGATTTCTGTGGCGGTGAATGGAACCACATGTCACTATATATGTCACTGATGTACGTCGCTCTGGATCAGAGCATCTGCTAAATGCCGTAAACGCAAATGTAAACTATAGCCATTTTGTTTACTTTTGATCCCCAATGACCCTACTTGTGTCTTCCGAGTGCTTACATAAAATGCTGATGGTCGGAAACTAGTTGAGATGGTTAAAAATACTAGACTATTTTAAGTTCTCAACTGCTTGTGAAACTGGATTTCAAACTTTAGCTGGATTGAAAAAATATGGAAGAAAATGTGCATATATTGGTTTGTAATACAAAAAAATGTTTTAAGGGGACTGAGTACAGGTCCAGGCCTCACCTCTGGAGCCGTTCAGTCTCAGTCTCCATCACAGAGCTGGCGGAGTGGGCATGGGACGGCAGGGATGGGGAGCCAGGGGGTGAGACAGGCAGCCTGCGTAGCAGCAAAGGAGACCCAGGAAACCCAGGAGAGGACCAGCAAGGGCTCGGGGTCCGGCTAGAAGATAAAGATGGACTTCTGGGAGGGGAGCTGACCCCAATAAGCCATTTTCTTTTGAGCTCCTCCAGCTATTTCCAAAAGGTGAAAAAGGGGAACACAGTCAGTGGATAATTGTTACTTTTCTTGAAAAAATATATTTGAAACCTAATTCCTTTGTGCTCTGTAACCTTTTCTCTAAGTTTTTTTTTCTCTTCCTCCATCTCCAGAATGGCTCCCTCTGCATTCTTCAGCTCCTCTTGACGAGTCTGTATGTTGGTGCTGAGGTCTCGGTTGAGTTTATCCAGTGAGAGAACTTCTTTTTGATACTGCTGACGTTCCTCAGAGGGTAACGCAGACAGATAAGAGATTCCAAGCTCCCTCTCCATTTCCTCCAACACCTGAAACAGAGTTGGTTCAAGAATGGTTCAGAGGCAAGCAAAGCAATAGTTTGGCAAAAAAATATGAATTTTCCACTTTTTTTGACCAACATGTTCGGTGTCTGAAGTTTTATTTTTTTACTGGAGCTATGAAGTTAATGTCCATCCATTAAGGTTCTTATTAGCTTTCATTATTCAGTCTTAGACTTTGTCGTTAGTCAGTCATCACACACTAACTTGAAATTTTCTGGCCAACATTGCAATTGTGATTTAAATACAACTGTTTTCTAATCTCCAGACCATTTTTCCACTATTCTTTTTCAGGCTTGAGGCTTTATAATACTAACTGTGTAATTATAAGAGCAAACATCTTTTACTTCACAAATATGCACATTTGTGAGAACCTAAGTGTTGATAACTTTCCTCAGTTTGAAAACCCTTTCAAACTGCAGTTTTGATGTTATATTCATTGTTCAGCACTAAGTCCAACCACACCAAGCTGTTGTTTCAGGCAGACTTGACTTCTGACACTGACACTGAAACCATGCTGGGTGTTGTGTGGATTCCATTTTTCAAATAATGAATGAAAGCTTTTGGGGAGCTGTCAGCACGATCTGACTGGTGCGATACTAAAAGCGTACTGTTTTTCCTTCATTATTACCATTGGTAGAAATATTAGTTTGAGGGAAGTAAAGGGCAACCGTTCGTGCAGGGTTGGTGTGTCTCATATTCCTGAGAACAGAGGAGTGGAACATTACTTGTGTGGCCTGAACCCAGCTCTCGCGCGCTGCAGTAATGTGTTCTGCCTGGCTTTTTCCATCATTGTTAACATAGGGGTCCACCAGCCTTCTCCCCCTGCTGGCTGACGACTCCAGACTGGACAAAACGTTCTGGAGCTTTGTCCAAAGCTCTCCACTGCCACCTATACATCCACAAGTGCGGTATGAAGCATATATACTGTTAAACAGATCAACATTATCAATAAATATTTGTATGTACAAACATCTTAACAGCGATTAAATGAATAACAAGAAATGATATATAGCCTTATTCTGATATTGAATGAGTATGTTTCATGGGAAGCAAAGGGCTTTCAAGGCATGATTTAAAGAGTACCTTGCCCTTTTCCTACAGTTTAAATAAAACATGCCTTCAGAATGCTCCTTTCGACTGGTCACAGGTTCCATAGATGCTGCGCCAGTGTCCACCACTGGGCCGGGCTGTGGTGCTGGTGGACCAGATTTCAGGTCTGAAACCGACATGCAGGCCTGCCCCTGCGTCTCATAGTCTTTTGGTTCCCTGGAAGAGAATAAAAATGTCTTCACACACTAAACAGACAGCATCCTTGGGTTCTTGGGTTGAATGTATGGTTCATAAAAAAGGGAACGAACTGATACCTTGACTGGTACAGAACCTCGACATTTTGTGGGGTTTTAAAAAACACAACATTTTTAAAGATCGTTCACACTTGCATATCTCATTTAAAAAAATGCATCTTTAATACAGAATCATCCATTCAAAGATTCGTTTGGGAACCACAGTGATTTTTGACTCCACGGAACACTATCTGACAACATAACTTTTGAAGCGTAGCATTACCGAAAACTGCACTGAGGCTGTGATTACCGTGGTATTTGCAAGGCTCCCATCTTGACATTGAGTTCAGCTATAATCTGGAGTAAAGTGCCCACTTCTGCCTCGCACTGGGCCAGTTCCGAGTCAGCAGACGCCAGGCTGTCAGGATTCTGTGGGAGAATATTTTAGCATATTCATATGGCATGCAAGTAGTTATTAGGTACACACACACACGAATCCTTACTTAGAAACATAATACGTGTACTTTTCAGGTTTACAATTACAGACTCTGGCTTATCTATTGCTGCACAGTACTTTAGTCACCCTTTACCTCAACCGTCAGTGGAAAAGCAACCATTAGACCTCTGCCATCACTGCTGTTCTGAGAATGATTCACCAACCCAATAATATCTGATCAAGGTTGGTCCTATTATGCTCCCCTTCCACTGACGGATGGGATAGAGGGTGGTTGATTAATTGTACAGCTACAGTCAGTAACTGTACAAAATGCACCAATATGAAAGGTGTTGCTCATAAAATCGCTAATGTGTGTACATAAAAATAAGGTAACCCAGCAGCTCAGTGTATGAATCAAAATCTTAAAACGGACTCTTGTGTTGTAGCTTATGTACAAAAGCTTTGCTGATATACGGAATACACAGTCCAGAGTGAACGCTTACATTTGCCTGCAACCTTAACGCACAATGTATATGTATTTGCTGAGTTTACAATATTAGAGAAAAATACAACATATAAGATACAACTGTGTTACGCAAATGAACAATAACTGTGCATTAAAATGTTCAGAAGTATGTTCCCTGCCAAGGATGTGTGCGTTTTTTCACAATCAGCAAACAACTGCATGTGACCTTTTGTGATAAGCAGCCACGGACAATGTACAGACTGTACAGCGGTTGTTTTGAGCAGAGGAAACAGAGGAAACAGACACATCCTGCAAACCAACTTCCTGCTTCTGTAGTCTCTAACCTCAAATTTAAATTTAAAATGCAGTTTTCAGTAAAGTACTATATTGTTCAATATAATACTTTATAATCATATATGCATGTATTATAATATATGGTTTAACCTCTAAATCCATGCTTCTGTTCAGTGAATAATCTATTTAGTAACACAAATACTTCAATCTAATAAGTAAGTAAATGCCAGAAACCAAATTGTCGGCCTACAGACAGACACCTGCTGTTTCATTTATAGGATAAAGTGCTCTAACAGAGCTGTCATTCTCAATGACTTGCAGAAATCATTTCAGTTTTAGCATGTGGGAAAAAACATACACTCTGACATCACCAGTGCAGTCACACCACAGTAACCATTCTGATCTGAAGACACAAAAAGATATGAAAGTGCTATACAAATGTCATTCAACTCCACGCTGTGGTTTTGAAGCTCCTACATATAGACTTAACTTCCACTGGAAACTTTTGCTTTTACTTACATGAGTTTCATTGTAAATGAACGGTGGTTAAAAATAAACTGTTGAGAATAAGTCTTGTAAGTCACTTAAAGGTCAGTCACTCAAAAAGAAAAAACTCACCTCTGTCATTCTGATGATTTCCTGCCTGATTTATCTGTCTCCTTGCCTGAGAGCACAGATGTGGAGCCTCAGGCTTGTGAACAGAGGCTGCTGTCCTTTTGCTCGGTGTGATTATAGCCTTGAGTAGATCCACACTGTGCCTGTCTCTTGGCGTGCACTGCTGTCCGACCAGGGAATTTTTTCCCAACCCACCTCTGTGCTGGCCAGTTGCTGCTTTGAGCTCTTAAGCTCTGAATATTGTAATAAACCTACCAAGGTTCACGTTCCCCTCACATGGTGAAAAAGACATCTGGTATCTAACGGATGGAAGCCATGATTGGTAACCCCCCACCCATGCTCTTGTGAGATCTTTTCCTGTTTTGGTTTAGTCTTGCTTGTCTTAGGTAAAAGCAGGCTTGAAGACATGACTGAAAAGACTGGGAAAAAAAGCTAAACAAAAATTTTCTTTGAAAAGTATAGAACTTTGAAGTTCATAGTATAGTACATTTGAGATATGACACAAACTTTCTGACCCTTGGGGAGGCCAAAGTACAATGTTTTTGGTGGGCCAAAATGACAAAAAGATACAGTGGTACTGTGCAAAAGTTCGAAGCAACATGGTTTATTTTATTTCCATGAACATTAAGGACAAATTATCGTGTTTCAACGCGAGCAGAAAAGCAGGAAACATTTAACAGAAAATTAAACAAACGCCTCAGTGTAATAAGAAAGAATATTATCAAATAGACATTTTATCCATGCTTTACTTGCACGCACCTACTGCCACTTTATTTCTTCCACCCATCTGATCTTAAACCCAACCAGTGCATTGTGCATCTCATAAAAATGTAAAATAGCTAATGAAGCAAATAGAAAATAATTCAGCTGCATAAGAAAGGGGACGGCAAAGGGAAAAAAGGGAAAAAAAACCCAGGAAAAAATTGATTTTTCAAAACTGTTTAAAACCTAAAGAATAAATAGGACTCATAAAAACTGAGTAACATGGACCACCAAACCTGTCCCAGCCCCTTTGGCCATAGTGCCGTTAGGCTAGTATCTCAAGTCAACAAAAGTAACCCAAAACTCATAGGAAGAAAAAGGGAAAGGGACATGAAGACTTGGATGAGAAAGGTGTCAACAAAGTAGAAAAGCATAGACATGGAATAAACGCTAAAATGAGCGCTCTATGGGCTCATCCTCCACCTCTCTTGCTGATACGACGTGTGCAACGTACACTACCTGGGCAAAAGTATTGGACCAGCATGACCATTACACCATCATGGACTTTAATAACATTGCATTCAAATACTTAGACTTTAATATGGATTTGGTCCTCCTTTGAGTTATAACAGCTTCCATTCTTCTTGGAAGACTTTCCACAAGATTTTGGAGTTTCTGTGGGAATTTGCTCCCATTCATTCTGTAGAGCAGGGGCCTAGCCCAAACCCTGAAAAACAGGTGTGTACCAATACTTTTGTCCATGTAGTGTATAGTAAACAACAAGCTGAGGAGTCTGCAGGCCGTCTAACATGATGCTACGCAACAGCTGCATATTTGTTGCGATTGCTAGAAGGGCTATTTTACACGAAACTGCAGTTTAATGTGTCAGTTTAAACCATATTAGCAATAAGCTGTATATTAATCGGGATAATGTGATGACTATCGGCCGCTATCTGAATTTTTTTTTTTAACATATTATTTAACAGATGTATTAAAAAAAATCCCTACAGGATAAACAAGACCCCAACACGCAGCTTTGCATTATAATTACTATAAATGGGTCTGTTTGTAATGTACTGATTTTTTTTGGCTATGTTGCAAAAGGTGCTGGGCCTTAAGGTGGCGCTGCCTCTGCAGTCTGCCTCTTCACCCTCCGATAAGCTCAATGAAGTACCCGTGTATGAGGAAGTGGTGTGTTTGTGAAGCGAAATATTTAAAGGGTTAGGTAAGTGTAACTTCATATTTCCTCAGAAAGCAGCTTATATTAGTAGTTTTTTATTGTCTGGATAGGACCCTCTGGCTGCTCTGCTCTTGGTGAATGGGCTTTAGCACAGAGATGCTAGTTAGTTAGCCAAACAATATTTTGTATGGATTCTGCATTGCTGAGGCTTAATAACCCCTCTGACCCACTCTGTCCAATATTTCAAGACGTTTAGGCAAAGTTGGCTAGTTAATATGCTTTGAGACTGTTGAGGTCCGTCACTGGCAGGACACCCACTGACAGCATGAACACAGTGATTTACACACAATTTTGCAGTGATAAGACATAAAACGTAAAGTTTGCTTTTGGTTTATTGTTTCTGCATTATGTCAAACGTTCAATGAACGTTAAATTGCCATTTTGCTCCTTGCTCCTATCCGGTTAGGGAGTTGCCCCTGCGATCAGAACATCGTGGGTTCGAATCCCAGAACTGCCAGTGCCGCCACCACTGATGTACCCTTGAGCAAGGTACCGTCCCCATACACTGCTCCCCCAGGTGCTGTGTTCCTGGCTGCCCATTGTTTCACTTGGTGAATGGGTTAAATGCAGAGAAAGAATTTCACACTTCACACGCTGTGCTGTGGTGTGTTTACGCGTGACTACAAGGGCCACTTTACTTGATCACCACCACTGTAAAGAGATATCTGTTACTTTCTGTAAGAGAGTCTGTTATTTTCTCTGCAATTTCACACCAAACCACTCTCAGCAATATAGATGGAAGAGACAATTCTGTTTTGAGATAATTACAGTAATTATAGTCTAAAATATTGCTATAAAGTAAAAAGTATGTGCAAGAGCAAAGCATTACAGGTGCTAAACCAACAGAATGAAGTTAAATGACTACAATGGAACTTGTAGTCATTTCTAACTCTATTAAAAGTGTTATCCAAAGTGTTATACTTACAAATTCTCACATTTGGAACTGAACAATACTCACCCACCTAGAGAGTCTAAAAAGTTTTTGTGCGTATTGTCAGTGATGGATGCTATGGAGACTTCAGATCCAGGTCCAGCAGACGGAGAGGAACGGCCCAGGACCCGCTCTAATCCAGAGGGGGCAGAGGACAGACGAAGCAGCAATGGGAGTTTAAACAGCACTCCGCCACCCCAGCCTGCTGTGGGCAGTAGAGTAGAGGGAGAAGGAGAGGCCTCCAGTACTGATGGAGCTCCAAATTCTACGTCCACCATCACCACAACCGCCCCCGCCCCAGCTGCAGCTGCTGCAGCGACCACTACAGCCAGTGTGACCGCTCCAGTGTCTGCTGCCACAGACAGGCCCAAAGCTGCCCAGCCCTCTGTGCCACCTACGATGCCACCACCTGTGGAGCTTCAGATACGAGCACCTAGAGTCAACTGCCCTGAAAAAGTGGTAAGTCAAAACGTACTGTTTGGACAAAGGTGTGGTAATGGCGTTAGTTTTGGAGGATCTAGTTAAGGAGTATTTACCTGCAATACAATGAACCTTACAGTAACTTTGGTTACATAAACTGGAATGGTAAATATTGTCAGATCCCATAGAAGTGGAGTTTGGTATTAGGGGATTCAAAGAAGCATTTACATTAGAGACGCATGACTAGAATCAGAAACGCTTTTTCACATTTTCAGTGTGATGACAGTGCCTTAATAATTGTATAAATAGGTGGACATTCTCACCTCTGTAATGCATACAAAGATTTCTTGTACCATGGAAAACCTGCCTTATCTAAAACATGCTTGAGACTGATGAGTAAATTTGAAAGCACTTATGAGTTGCTTTTAGTTTAAAGCCTTTGTGGTAATGGGGTGTATTTTATCTCTCAATCAGATCATCTGTTTGGATTTATCAGAGGAGATGTCACTGCAGAAACTGGAATCCTTCAATGGGTAAAACGCATCAGTCTGGTGCATTTCTTTCTACAGTTCAACAGAAATCTGTATGTTTCAAGTTCCTGTACCTATAGTTGGTTAACACTGCGTTGGTCATTCTCAGATCCAAGACAAACGCCCTCAATATCTCGCAGAAGATGATCGAGATGTTTGTGAGAACTAAGCATAAAATAGACAAAAGACACGAGTTTGCCTTGGTGGTGGTCAATGATGATGCCCTATGGGTGAGTATTCTGGTGTGTTAGGCACCAGTCTGACAGCTTGTGTACCCACTGTAGCTGAATGTAGACTAGGACTGTAGATGATAAGATTGTTTTACTGAAGGAAGATTGTTTTACTGAAAAGAAGACTGGATTATTTAAATAATTGAAATTGTATCTTCCTATGCACCATACAGACACATGACACCTCACAGACTGTTGATGTGTTGACAGTTTAGTGGCTGTTTTGTTAAATCCAGTGTCAGAACTTGCCAAATGACTACCATGACCACTTTGGTGGCTCTGAGTGAAAAACAAAAATGTGACCTTTGAACTGATTTTTTACAGTTATCAGGCTTCACTTCGGACCCAAGGGAGTTATGCAGCTGTTTGTATGACCTGGAAACTAATGTCTGTGAATCCTTCAGTATCCTTTCCGTGTCAGTAACAGTCAGAATCATTGGATCACCTGCTCCACTGGAGGCTAAGCTGAACAAGATAGAAAGGCATGATACTGTATGTTGAATATCCCTTAACATTGTAACCTAGACCTGGAAGATCTTCTCAATGTAATGTAAGTTTTTATGGTGTGATATAATATTATTAAAGAAAGCACAGTGAGAGCCTGGTTTTGGGTTCTTGAACAACAGTGCTATTACATGCTCTAAAACATCTGCTTCTGTTTATAGTCTTCAGAAGATTGAACTTCCTCTGATGGACAATGTTCAGACGATTCCACCTCCGTTTGTGGTTCGAACTCTCCTCATCTACAGTCGGCATGCTGGCCAGCTACAGTTCAGTCCATCTGATGCCGTCAGTGTGAGTAAACACGCTTGTGCTAGTCAGGTTTTTTTAAGCTTCAGAGTTGGCATGGTGGGATTTTTACTAAATTATTTAACTGGTCCTAGAGACCTACTTTCTTGTAAAGTCTAATTTCCTGCTCCAGCCTTGTTCTTTCTAGGTTCTTGATTGCCGGCTCAAATGCATTAGTGTATCTAACAGTATGTTAGATACAGTATTGAATTAAACTGTAAATAAAGTGGAGCTCCAGGAGGAGGGTTGGCTTAAAACTGTTCTAGACTATGTGACTTGTCTTTTCTCCAGAAAATGCTGCGCTCCCCATATTTCTTCTTTGACGTTATTTACCTTCATAATGGAGCAGATGAACAAGTGGATGACAACAGCTGGAGGGTAATTTATTTCCAGCATCTTTCCCTCATTAACTTGCTTTGCTTTGCTTACTTACTGTGCTATAAATACTAGAACAGTAAATGCATCATTAATTAACAAGTATTTCAAAATCTGATTTGGTTTTGTACACTTAAGGGCTCTTGTTAATGTACACACATGTAACTAGAGGCAGTGTTTAAACAATGTAGACATTAAAAATAAAAACGATAGTAGATTGCTGCATTTGAAAATAGCCTGAGAATTTAGTTTTGGCTGAAAAATAAGAGCACATATTTAATTAGGGGTCCAGGCTCTAAAGGTGCTTTAGACCTGTTGAAATGATTTGTCTTCTTATTTTATTCTGATTCTCTATTAAAACAGTGGAAAGTCATAGAAACACCACATTTTGAGGAGAGGTGCAGTATGCCCACTAATACTCAGGGATCCACTTAGGCCTGATGGTAGCACTACAGTGAAGCTGTTTGTGTTTTTGTCCATAACTGCAGAACTCTACTGTTTAGGGAAACTGGCTCAAATTTGCATAAAATGCAAAACCTACTTATGATAACTAGTAATTTTTTCCTTACACATTAAGATAGTGATTTCAATACAATCTCAGGATCCTAACTATTGTATTATGAAAAATATCAACAACATATTAAAATAAACAATATGGTCACCGTATGCTCATTAGTCCTTCTAACTTGAAATATAGCTGTCTAAAATGTCTGAATGCCTACAGCTGGTTATTATTTTTACCATTTCCCATGCAGCTTAACATGCTTACACATCACATGATTTTAAGGTAGTCCACCAAGGTTTGTACCAATGAGGAACTGCCATAAAACATAAAGAACTGTTTAAACAAATAATCCAAATAAATTGCATACTGTCTCATTATAAGACATAGCCACTCTTCATAAGAGATGTTAAGGATAACTCAATAATTCAAATATTTAAGCCAGTTAAAGTTAACTGAGCATTTAGCATTCGTAACATTGGTCAATTGTTATATATGTTTAATAGTGTGTACATCGAGTCCTGAGGTGAATAATTTTATTTTCATGCAGTGAACTGAGCCTGAAAATTCTGCAAAAATAAAGGTTCTGAAAACCTTTTTTATTTCTGCAACTGTTAAGAGTTTGAGCAGTTTCCTTTAGGATCAGTGAACTGTCCTGCTTCTGAAATATGCCCAATTTGAACTAGTCTCTGGATATTCATCATATCAGTTCAAGGCTGGTCTCGTAACAGCCTGTGGAATCTGCAAGTAACAATGTTGACATTTTTGCACATTATGGCTGTAAGAGTTCCTATGACCTAAAAGTCCATCAGTGATTATTTGACTATGGAGTCTTTGGTATAATGGTTAAGTGATAAAGTGCCCAGCAGAAGGTTGCAGTTCAAATCCCACTGTCTAAAGGACAAATGAGCAAGCTTTAACAAACATAGGATTTCACTGGTTGTATATAAGTGGTAGAGTGATAGAATCTATCTGTGGGATTAAACATTTGGAATTCAAATCTAAACTTAACTGTACTTTTAAATGTTGGTCATGTGGACGGTGTTTTGCTTGACTGTTGAATATTTGAACATTATTTTAGTTGATCAGTGCTGTTGTGTTGCCACTTTCAGATCAGTAACATTATGTTAAATATTACCAATTTTAAGTGTGCAGAGTTTTTAGTGAGAGTTCATTCGATCTTTATGCTCTGTGTTGTCTCTGCAGGATATATATGCATCCTTCTCTAATTTGGACTCTAAAGGGATGTGCTACCGCTTTGAAGTGTCGCTGTGTGGCCCTGCCATCGAGCTTTACAACTGCATGGCTAAACTTCTCTGCCACCCACTGCAGAGGCCCTTCCAGAGCCATGCCTCCTACAGCCTGCTAGAGGGCGATGATCCACAAGAGATTGAGGCAACAGTTTAGAGTAGATACTAAGTCATGATCCTGGAATAGCCCTGTAATGATTGTTGTTTTCCCTGCTCTAACAAACACATTCCAACTAATCGGATAATTAATTAACCCCTCCTGAGCTGAACTGGGTTGTTGCAGCAGGGAGAAAGGATTTCTCCAGGACTGGCGTTGATACACTACTGTAGCACAACGCAGAAGAGGTCTGGACGTGAAGGAACAGTGTGCCGTCTTGTAGACCAGCCTGGTGTGTCCTGAAAGAACACTGAAGGAAGTGTAAGCTAAAGAAAGGTGAATCATTTGAATGAAAGGATCTTTGCCTGTGGACTGCTATAGACGTTCTTTGGCTTTTAAACATTTTTTATTATCGGTTCAACTCACTACCTGTCTACATGTTTTGTGTTGTTTATGCTCTTGTTTCTTATCATCTTTTATTTGTTCACTGGTAAATGGAGCAAACTTCCATTGTTTTTCAACAAAACAGCCATGAACCTTGATATAGAAGCCCCCAGCCCATGACTTTTTGCCAAATTTTTTTTTTTTTGACCTGCAGTTTCAGCCCTAAATATTAATTGGTTAAAGGGTACAGAAATAGACACTGACAAGCAGAATGCATAAATAAAAAGTATGTCATTGTGAAATGTAGTGTGGATTCTACATTAAAGAATATGGCAATCAATTAGAGACCTGTTGCTTAGAGGGATTAGATGAAAACAAATCAGACCAGGTCTTTAAACAGTATTTTAAAAGGGAAATAAGTTATGAAAAATGTTTGCATACTTTTTTCTTTTAATAAACTGAGTAAAATGATATCTAAAGCCTTCCTGTTTCAGTGTTTATTCACATACATCACATGGTGAGGCCAGGCTACTGAAGCCCTCTCAAAGTGTGCATATAATTTAATATTCATATGCAAGAAACACCATTTCTAAGGGGTTACAATTTCATTTTCTTCAAAAAAGCTGGATTAAATTTAATGGGCGTCATATAAAATGATGTAACTGTTGCTATACAGCACCAAGGTGTCAATGAAACTTCTGAAATGCATAAAATGGGAGTATATAAAAACACTTCCAGTGGACACACTGGACACTGCTGTTTTCATTTTCAACATTCCAAGTAGATGGTTTCATCATTAGAATGATTGTAATGTACCTTTGTGTATTAAAGTATTCAGAAGTTGTGTTTTTTATGCCTGGATGGTGAAGATCGCTACGCCCTGCAGCAGGTGGTTAGTTTACTCTCATTATACGTACTGATTAATACAGTTCATAGCTGTATGCACTCATAAACATATACATACATCATACACATTTCCATTATCAGATGCCATTGCCATATAGGAAAGCCACCAAAAATATGTGTGTCCAATTGTAAAAATAAAAGTATGGATTAAAGGGATATGAATTGAGCTTATCTGTGCTAGAATAAAATGACACTGTAGCCTTTCACAGTCTCTTTGCTTTGAACAGATAATATGAGGGCAAGTCTTCTGACAGTTCTCGTTTTGGTAAATGGGGTGTTTGTGGAGTGTTTTTTTTCAGGGTTATTGTCCTCTTTGTATATGTTAACTCTCACATAACACTAGTTTTCGCTATCAGGTGAGTCAAGACATAAAATGACTCTTAATGTACGGCCAAAAAGAGTTAATGATGAATCCCAGGTGGATAATGTCTGACCTGAACTGCATGTGGTTTGCATGGCAACGCATGTATAGAATTTGGAATCAATATTACCTTTTATACTTAGACTCAAAGAAATTTGTAGCAAAAAACCTTTTCACATGGTTACATACTACCACTCACATTTTAATCATTTTTTAAAATATTTATATCCTTATTATCCTTATTTATCCTTATATCCTTATTAAATCATTGCATATTCTATTGAATTTCCCCTTCACCCACACGTCCACTGAGTCCATAACCTGCCTGTATTTTGTTGGAACTGGATGTGATTGCTTTTGAACTTTTTGTAATGTGCTACCTGCATGTAAACAACAACTCCACTCATCTTTGAAGTTGCATCCTGCTATTTAAAACTGCCAATTCCACCGGTCACGAAATAATTGTCGGAAGAGATTTTATAGTTGCATTAATGCTGGCTATCATTTCCTTATTCTAAGCCAATAATCATTAGTCTCTACCGTAAGCAACCTCCTTTTTTCTCAGAAGTACAGCTGGGCAGGCCTGTACCGAGCTCACGTCCTTGGCAAAGCTGACCTCTCACTCCATATGCACAGGCAAAGCAAGGCGAGCCCTCATTGTGTGCTATGCTTAGTACACAATGGGATGTATTTAAACAGCCTACATGGCTGTCTGACCTAGTTAGCATATTTATATTCTTATTTACAATGTAACAACAAGCACACTTCTATCGCCTAATGCCATAAAAAATAAAACAACTGCAAGATCTTTACCATTCATTTGAATGGCATTAACTTGCAGCACAATAACCGCTCAGTCATTTTGGTTAAATTTTATAGGTGAATAAATGTCAAGGTGGCTCTACTCACAATTTACATACAGACTTAAGCCAAGGTTTTGACTCCCCCGCTTAAATTACAGGTTTGTCGTTTTCTGTGAAAGTAGGAACACATCTGTAGCCAACACATTTTGTTTTAGTGCAGAGTTTCTATTTACCTGCCGAATTTAACTTAAAAAGAATAAATGTGACATAACTTTTGCACAGGCCACATTTTATCACTTGCTTTTCCAACATGGTAAATTCGCTAAATAGATGATGATTGCATGTTCAAATCTGCAGGCATGTGTTCTCTGTAGAGGATGTCTACTTATTCACTTCACGTCATTTGACCAGGGGTGCCAAAACATTCCAGATCTCATGCTAACCATCAATGCCAAGACAAATACAAAAAATTAGCACACTCTTAACACCTACAAATCCTTTTCACAGGTCCATCTTCCTGTTTTTGCCTTAAAATTCGTCTGCGATCTGCGAGGACCCTTCACTTGCTTTCTGTCATTTTAAAATGCTCCCATAAATTACACCTTCCGCTGATGATAGATTGGAGAGAAGACAATAGGCTGCAGGAAAACCCCTGGCTTTCGTTATTTTCCCTTTTCACACCCCTCCCAGACAGGAGGGCCAGCTCCGAACGTCATCGCTGCAAACAAGAACTTGGAGGATCAAACATGTGCGCTGCCTCCTGCACTGTTGGGAATATTTGTTATTCAGGCCTTCAAAAAGGACGACAGGTCACCATTGTTGTGCCTGTTCATTCCACCGATAGCCTCCGCAGTGGCCGCAGGAAACAGAGTGGAGATGGCTTGTTTTCGTCACCTGTGTTTATGAATTGTTGTATGGGGCTTGTGTTTTGCCCTAAAGTTGCTTTTCTTGGGCAGCATCAGGACCAGGTTGAGCAAAGGTCGCAATCTAAGGGAAAAAGGTCCAAAGCAGATACAACATGAGCAAATGGAACCTGAGCAAATGCGAGAGAACCCAGTTCTTAAAAATGTTAATGAACTGATTGAATATTAAGAAAAAAATACATTAAAGTGACCGTTTGTCCTAGAATTAAGAGTTATATATATAATTTGACTTGGTATGCAGTATTCGACATTACACAAATACATCATAAAACCACGGGGAATCCCTGTGGTGTCCACCCATCCAGACGACTAGCCTAGATTACTGAGCTAAAGGCTAGTAAATTCAGCTAAGCAAGCATTAGTGGAATACTCCTCCATCTTTAAACAAAATCATAATAACAGCAATTCCATCTTTATTCAGCACAAAATGAACACCAAGTTCTTTACCTTTTCAGCCAGAAAAAAGAAGACAAACTCATTTGAGTAATCCGTTCTCTCAATTACAATGATGATCTGAAGGCACTTATGATAGCTGCAAGACTACAATAAGGCCTACAATAAAGGCACTTTTTTCTATTGTCATACAGGAACCGTGCTGTACCTAAACTGTACTGCGATGGGATGGAACTTGCAGTGCGGTTTAATTTTCCAGTATATCACAGCCCGATAAAGGTGTTTCTGATATATAAATTCTCTCCCCGCAATTTACGGCCAGCTGGCGTCCATGGAGTCTTTTTCTGTCAGAGCTGCTTCTGTTATTGTGATCTTTTACTATTTATAGTCTTGAGTTAAATTTTTTCTTCCTCAGCATTCTTTAGCCATGCCACCAATACCTAACCCATCTAACTTGTTTGCGATGGTCTGGATCCTCGTGTTTCTCAACACTGTTAAAGATAAACTCCCACTGAAATGTATCTTTGGCCCAAACAGAGAGTAGCTCTTGTACTTCATCGGCTTCCCTGTTGTTAGTTTGTATTTCCAATGTTTTCTAAAATTAAATTCATCCATCCATCTTCTACCCCTTTGTCCCGCACTCAGGGTCGTGGGGCTGGAGCCTATCCCAGCTGCTATGGGCGAAGGCGGGGTACACCCTGGACAGTCGGCAGCACGTCGCAGGACCACAGACAACCATTCACGCTCACAGTCACACCTAGGGGCAGTTTAGTGTGCTCAATCAACCAATCCCCAATGCATGCATGTTTTTTGGTGGTGGGAGGAAACCGGAGCTCCTGGAGGAAACCCACACAAACTCCACACAGAAAGACCCTGCGCCCAACCCGGGATTCGGACCCAGGACCTTCTTGCTGTGAGGCAACAGCGCTAACCCCTGCGCCACCGTGACACCCTAAAATTTAATTCAATTAATTAATTAATTTACTAATTTAGATGAGCACGGCAAACAGAGCTTCCTTGTGCCAGTGGAAAGTAGTAACGGTTGCTTCTACATTCACAAGTTAATAGGAAAAATAAAGAAAAGGAAAACACTTCAAAGTAGCCCCGCACCAAAGCAGCTCATGTTTCTATAAAGTTCCTTCTACCTTTAGACACACCACCATAAGGGGGTTGCAATGGCTACATTTTTTTTTATTTTGGCTGGAGTGTACCTTCAAGTAATTGAAAAGAATATTAATGTACTGAACCGGTAAGAAACCAAATGTTAATGAAGTAACGCTGAGTTGATGTTAATGGATTGGACCAGTGCTAAAAACAATTCAATATTAATTACGTTAACTAATAAGAACCCGAATCAATGCAGAGGAACTGAACTGCCCCGACTCAAACAGGGTTACCAAACACTAATAAGATTTAATTGGCTCAGGCTACCTTGTGAAGTCTTATTTCACAGTTTAGGACAGAGACAATGATGGCCAGACCACGGAATTTTGTCCAGAATGGGAGGCATGTCAAATCATGCAGTCAAGTGATAAAACTTTGGAATGCTGATCATATCTAGGGTGTGTTATAACTTTGTTTCACTAGTTTTAGCTGTTCAGACAACCACTGAAAGTGATGTGATAAGGCAGAGTGTTGAGGGAGGGTGTCCTTCTCTGCTAACCTCCACCGCCCAGTATGAAGTACACATAATCTCTGGAGACGTGTGAGGAGGAGGGTCAGGAAAAAGCTGCTTTGCAGGAAGCATGTGCCGGCATATATAAGCACCAGAGTGATGCAGTACCACCTAGTGTTTACACGTCTTGGTCTTGGTTGACATTATCAAGTGCTGGTGGGAAGTACTTATTGAAGCAGGGCGCTGCAAGTGCATGTTGCCTCTTAGATTTGTAGAGATTTGAACCTTCAGGCAACAAGTGTGCAATCCTACACCAAGACAGCTTGAATTCTGGCAGAGATGTACAACAACGGCTATAATCGGCCCAAAGTTGCCCTGGAGAAGAAGGTCTTTCGCAAATCCAAGGAGAAAAGCTGTGGCTATTATTTGCGGATCATTTTTTTCTTCTCTTCACTAATACAGTCGCTCATCATCGTCAGCCTGGTTCTCCTCTTAGTGTATGGTCAATCTGAGAAGACTCCTGAGGAGATGAGGTTGGAGGACCTGGAAGAGTCTGTCAACAAGCTGTGGAAGAACAATACAGAGCTGAAAAAGAACAACGCCATGCTCTCCAGCTCACTAAAGACGAAGACAACAGAGAAGGACCTAGCAGACAAAAAGCTGATGAAGCTCACAGCCGAGTTAGAGGCCGCCAAAGCAAATAATACAAAAAATATGAATGCACTGGTAAGTCTTCCTTCAATTCTGTTTTTGATCTCAGTGAATTACTAATGTAACAGTTCCAGAGCAGAAAAGATGAGAGAACAAAGAGATTGTTTAGTGGTCATAAAATTCACTTGCTTGCCTTTTCTGTTCACTGTAGCTCCTTTGCAGTGCAAGTAAACCACCTACACCTCGCATGGCTCCAGTCATCCCCTGCACTTCAAGCACTTCAAGCGGTAATTTATTTGATAAATCTCTGATTAGGTGCCAACACTAAAGAAGCGAAATAACTATTTGGCATAAATAATAAGTAATGTGAGCTAATCTTGTTTGTGTTAATCTAATGCTGACCATTCTCTTCTGCAGCACACCTCAAAAGTGTACAGACTGCTATGGACCACCAGAAAGCTCTGTATACATATCTCCAGAACAATTTCACTCAAACGGTGTACAACCTTAAGCTTGAATTGGAACGTGCGGCCAAAGAGAAAACCAAGCACGAGATCTCCATAATGCAGCTGCAGCAAGAAAAAGAGGACCTGGCCTCTGAGCTTCAACTTTACAGAAAGACATGCAAAGAGGACTTTGTGTCATCTCTGCAGGGTATTCAGACTGTTACCACGGCCTTTCTGGCAAAAATTGACAACCTCTTTCCCGACAGTTTCACCTTCCTCCTCACATGTTCCAAGCAGCAGGAACAGATGGAGAGGATCCAAGCCAACTGCACCAACCTGTCCCGGCAAGTGGAGAGCAAGTTCCAAAGTTACTTAAACGTTGTTGGTGACAAAGTCTCGAACCTCCACGCCAAGAGCAGCCATCTAGAGGTGCAGAACAGACGCCTGACTTCAGATCTTCAGCAGTGCAGCCAGAGCCGCACCCAAGAAACTGAACGATGCAAGAGGATGGTAGCGGAGGCCCAGGAGACACAGGACAAACTGATGGAGCCTCTACTGCAGACCCAGAAACAACTGATGCAGGAAAAGCAACGACTGGAGATCCTGTGTGCACCAAAGGTAAGAAAGCCTACAGATCTTTGACCTCTGAAACTGGAAAACGATAACATCAGAGATGTCAGTCTGCTGTTAAGAGAGTATGGTTTTACAATTCCTTCCTTTAAGTCACCTATGGTCATAATTTTGTTATAACAGCTCATACAGTCCCCAATGCCAAAATCCCCTGGACTGGACTCTTCGATGCTCTTTGGACATCAAGGCAGGACAGGCGGGATCTTACCTGGAGCAAGTCCTGCAGGACAAAGTCTACCAGGCGGCATTCAAACACCCAAGGTACATTTATGCCAATGTTAACAGTCGCTTTGGTTTTTGTATATCTTCAAACTGTACAGTTTTTTACTGGCTACCATTTAAAACTACTAAGATGTAAACAAAATGTCAGATTTTGAGAATCTTAGCATCACATCAAGTATCATCTCGGAAAAAGTGCTTAAAGCTAATCAAGATTATTATTTCAGTATAATAATTATATTATCTATAAAACTGATTCGTTTGAGACAATTTGAGATTTATTTGTTATCATGTCCTCAATGACGTTTTCACCTCTTGCACAGGTCAGGTGAGCGACAGTCTGCTCCAGTCTTTGGACAGTCTAAGAAGAGCTGAAGGTTTGCGATTTTGCAGGGGTGGTGATTTTCATGGCCTTTTAATGAAAAGGTGAACTGAAATTTTAGCCTGTGATCATTTGTAAATAATACAGTGACAGAAACAACAGATCAAGTGTACAGGTAACAGAATAAGTTGTATGCATCACCTGTATTTATGTATAATGCATCTGGAACATGCTGATAGTGCAAACTGTCACGAATACGGAAGGTGACTGGGAGCCTCACTGGCTCATTTGAGTGCCTCATGTCATTTTACATGTACGATAAAAAAAGTTTTAAAAAAATCAAAATCCTGGATGAATAACAATTACAACAACAAATGCACCACAGCTTCATCTGCCTCATTGTTTATGATATTCTCTGTGACATGTGAAAATTGTCTACATAACCCCAAAAAACCTCACTGTGAGCTTTGTTAAATATGTTAAGTAAATGTTAAATAAACTGCAAACATTATTTGGTTATGTAATACAATAATTGTATAGTTTTTATCAGTCAAGCTTAACATATAGGCTTTGTAAAGCCCTGGCCTCAAATAAAAGGAGGTGTTACACTGTATGATTTTCTCTGTTTTTTAAATATTTAATTTGTTTCATTTGTTTCAATTGTATGATCAGATTCAGTTGGTGTATTATTTGTAATTTCCTGAACAGTCTGGCTTTGCTGTGTCTCGATTCTGCTTTGCACTGACTTGTGACTCGTAAATGTCACAATAAAATATCAAATCGTTTTCTACTTATGACCTAGTCCTCTTTTGTTTTTTAACTAATAGTGTTATGCAGGTTAATCAAGAACCCAAAAATACCAAAACAGAGCTTCCCACCCACAAATGTAACATTTATGTAATACCAAGAAATTTTACACAGGTTTAACACCTCCACATCTGATAGATTCTGAAGACTGACATGCTTAAGGAAAGAAATTTCTGAGTAAAATATAACATTCAATTAACTAAATAAAACCCTATTACTTTTTTTACACAAAAACCTTCTAATCATACAAAAAACATTAATTCAAATCAGTATTTTTAATGTAGCTGCTTTAATGTGTGTTGGGTGCCAGACAATGAAGCCATTTCTGGAAAGGGTTTAATGTGTGTATTACAGAGAAACAGACCCATTTTCCTTTACAGTGTTGGCAAAGAAAAAGATGGGATGTCGCAATGCAAATATAGCCACTTCTTCTAAAACAAGAAGCGAACCTAGACGTATCTTTTGCATTTTTATATGGAATGCTGATGATAGTGAAACTAAGTTTTCATGGGGCTATTATGCCTAACCATGGCATGTACCTCTTCACCAGGAATGGATTATAATAAATAAATGAACCATTTGATTATGGAGACAAATCACAAATTCTGATAAAATCCCCCTTTTTATACAGTATATATAATCAGCACTGGAAGACATAATAGTACTACACCCATAAACCCCAACAGCCAAGAAAATGACCTCAGTGAACTTACTGTGGCTTTCACTGTGCTATGTTTTGCTTGGTGAATGCTGTCAAAAGAAACATTTTAAAGAAGGATTGGTGCAATTTAAATGAACTTTAAATAACAGTAGAAATGTAAAAAGGAACGAAAAAAATTCCCATCAGAACTGTTTTGCTTTTTTCTTCAAAGTAACATTTTCTGAAGGTGCATTGACAAAAATATTTTTACAGAGCTTTCTTAAGACAAGCAAGTGCAAAAGGCCATCTTATCCTTCGTTTTAGATGATTACCTTTCAGTGCTAGTCAGGAGGCCATCTGCTTTATAAATCAGAGCACAGTGCAGACTATGTGAAGTGAAATTGCTTGGCTCGGTGTGATTTGTGGGACCTTTATAACCTCTGCAAGGGAAGCAGACAGCCATGAGCTGCATGACGTCATTGAGATGAATAGTAGGAAGAGGTAAGGGTATGGCATGCTGTGTCAAGCTCCTTTCTGCTGCACACAAGGCAATGCCATCAGAGAGGGTGAAGAGTTCAACAGTGAACATAAATATTTAAATGAAGGTCAAATTGACAGGAGAACAAAGGCCAGTGGGGACTGCTTTTAGACTGCCTTCTTATAACAGAGCCAAGAAATCCTTCAGAGCGTT
Source organism: Hydrocynus forskahlii (assembly GCA_037974365.1). Taxonomy (NCBI): domain Eukaryota; kingdom Metazoa; phylum Chordata; class Actinopteri; order Characiformes; family Alestidae; genus Hydrocynus; species Hydrocynus forskahlii. Next base: position 14,643,452 of record JBBPCX010000038.1, on the reverse strand, counting down.
CAGTTAGATCAGGAAAGTACCATCAGCATTTTAACTTAACGCTGAAAACTGGCTAGAAATAAGGTCTCCCTTCCACACGTGAAAAGAATTTCACTTACACTCAACATCATATTTCTTGATGTTTAGAAGCTAAACAGCTTCTGAGACTATTCAAATTTGGTATCTTAGTATTTTTATGTGATCTCATACAAAAATATTCCTTAACAATACAGAACAGTATTTGCAAGGCTTTGTGGGTTCATGAGCATCAGTTGTCATAAAGGCAGTTAAATGTTGATATCAATTCACCATTATAAATGTTTATGGAGGTTTATCTCAGGTGAGATGAAAAGTTTATTTATGTCATGTAGCTCTGATCCTTTGAGATATACTCTCTACTAGGCTTCTGATGGTGTGCTGTGGTGCTGTGATTGTTTAAGTTGTGAGGTGGGGCCTCCATGAATCAGACCAGCACATTCCACCAATGGTAGATGGGATTGAGATCTGGGGAATTTAGAAATCAAGTGAACACCTTGAACTCTTTTATCATGTTCCTCGAACCATTCTTGAATCCTTTTAGCAGTGCAACATGGTATATTATCTTGCTGAAAAAGGCACTACTATTATGGAATACCGTTGCCATGATGGGGTGTACTTGATCTTCAGCAATGTTTAGGTAGGTGGTACATGTCAAAGAAAAGTTCAGATGAATGCAGGTCCCAAGGTCTCCCAGCAGAACATTCCCCAGAGCATTACAGCCCATCCACCAGCTTGCCTTCATCCCATAGCACATTCTGACGCCATCTCTTCCTCATGTAAATGACAAATATTCTTGGCTGTCTACATGGCGTAAAAGAAAATTTGATCCATCAGACCAGGCCACCTTCTTCCACTGCCACATGGTCCAGTCCTGATGCTCATGTACCCATTGTAAGAACTTGCAGTGGTGGGCAGGGGTCAGATCAGATCAGACTGGCTAGTCTTTGCTACCCAAGTGCATCGATAAGCCTTGGTTGTCTACGACCCGGTCACCAGATCACTGGTTGTCCTTTTGGTATCCTGTGCATACTGGGAACACCCCACAAGACCTGCTAGTTTGGAGATGTCAGTTTGGCGCTTGTGAAAGACACTCAGATTGCTGCCCCAGTTTTCCTGATTCCACACACATCAACTTCAAGAACTGACTTTTAACTTACCGCCTAATACACCCCATCCCTTTACAGGTGCCAGTGTAACAAGATGATCAACATTATACACTATAGCTGTCAGTGGTTTAATGTAATGGCTGACCATATCTTCACATAGTGTATGCTTCCTTATATTGCTCACATAATGTATGGCTCCATGGAAATATTAACTCTTAAAAAAAAAAAGACTACAATCAACATGACTGACAATTACTGACCAGTACTTCATTCCTCCTTCCTCTCTGAAGTTCTGGAGCATGCTGTATATAACCTAGCTTGAAGGTCACAGTTACCAAGTGACATAGAAACGATCTATGTCTGTCCCACAAAGACTTACCACTGGTGTTCCCCCAGGCTCACTACTTGGCCCTTTTCTCTTTTCCTTATACACTCACTCTTGGTGGTGACACATCCTCACATGATTTCTCCTACCAGTGTTGTGTTGATGACACTTGACTCATCTTCTCCTTTCCTCCCAGTGAAACTCAGGTCTCAGCCCAGAGCCCTGCATGTCTGAATGACATTTCCTCCTGGATGACAGTGTATATTTGACATATCCTACACACTTCTGTATTTTTTCTACTTAACATGTGTGTTGTTTTGTATACCAAAAACAACAGTTTAACTGTTTTTTAAACATTTCTGCACCCCTTAGAACATGAGCTCAAGACCCAGAGGGTCAGTGTTCCAACACAGTTTGCTGGATTTCCTTGCTGATAATATCTACTAAGCCTTGTGATCACTCATGAGCCGAACCAAGTGTGTTTGAGAAAACTAGAATGTGTGGAAATCAAACTGCTGTAGTGTGACAAATATGATGAACTTGCATGTTGTTTTGTTGGCTTAGTTTCCATATTCCATTTATGAGTAGGAGATGAATAACATGCTGTAATATTACCAATATTTTCAAACTGTCATGATGTGGCTTCTTTAAAGAAAACTTAAAACATGAAAACCAGTCAACATTATCAGTAAGGTTATCAGTAAACTTTAATGATTCTATGAATATACAGTCTTGTGCACTAATTTCCAAATGTTATTTCCCAATGCAAAAGTCTCTAAAAATCACATCCAAGATTTCCTCAGCCCCAATCTTGCCAGTGATCCTACCCAAGCTGCTGAGGCCTAAACGCAGCCCCTCTGCTGCCAGTGCCAGGTCTATATCCCTGTACTCATAGTACTGATTCAAGGCATCCACACACGCTCGCAGGTGAGCTCGATGACGAGTCTGTGTCAGACTTGGGCTTCCGGCCAGCGGGTCTCCGCACCTTAGACAAAAAAGGGGTGACTTTGCATTAAAGTGAAATAAAAATTTTATATATAAAAATATTCCCTTCCACTGGTTTAAGTAATGGAAGTAATGGATTAAGTAATGGAAGCAAACCCCCTTTTAGTTAGCAACCATCACAAATTGCCTCACTGAGATCTCAAATAGACTTGTATTACATACAGCTATGTCAAGACAAAGTATAGACAAAAGTATAGATTACTTTTCTATCACTTTTTTATTTTTCCAAGCGGCTTGTAATACTTACATTATCTTTAGTTTGTCCTGCATTAAGGTGAGGAAATCTTCCAGGCCTTCTCTGGTATGGCATGACAAAATGCTGCCCGGAGCCATTTCTGATGACTGTGTAATTACTTTCTGGATTGTACTGATATGTTCTTTGGGGAGGAGGTCACTTTTGTTAAGGACTAGAAGAGAGTGCTGCTTGTAGTCCTTTGTACTGGACAGCACGTTCTTCAGGTATTCACTCAGGAAACGGGACACCATCTGAGGTTCTTGAGGAAGTTGCGTCGAGTCCACCAGCACAAGCGTCAAGTCTGCCAGCTCCACCCTGCAGACAGAAGTATGACTGTATGACATAATGATATAATTTATTCCTGACACAGTGGGTATGATTTAAGTGAAAATTTTTGAGCCCTTTATATTATTAGACATGTTAGCAGGTTGAGGGTTTTAAATTCCTCACAATCATTTTGAAGCTTAAATCAAGTTTTCCACTTTCTCTAGATGCAGTCAATTGGTTAAGACATGTTCTGTTCCAAACTTTGCTCCTTTAGTTTAGCACTGGAGCTTCTAACCTTGTGAACACAGACTACAATTCAATAGTAACCTAATCCTTTCTCTAAATACATCTCTAAAACCTTAGGTCTCATTGTTTGTTACTGTGAGCAAAAAAACCCCAAAACTCACCACTATAGGTAGCCATTTCAGACAACAGCAAGGCTGGTCTTCACAAACCATGTCTGAGGAGGACCAGTCTTGATTATATTACTTTGTATTTATGATGGTTGTTGTCACAAAAACTGATTCTAGGTCAGCACTCCTACTTATGAGGTGATTAGTGAAAACAGATTGAGGGTTAAGGCGGTTGCCCACAATGTCTGGCTACACACTGATGTTTTGTTAATTTTATAGCTCACAGTAAATCCCATCGGCAAGTCTGTGCCACATTAATGAACAGCTGGGTGTAGTTTGAGTGGGTTGAGAGGGTTTGGAAAGTGTCTTAGCTGACTGACTACATCTAGGCTAAATGTGAAAACTGTGTGAACTTGATGTTTTGATCAATTATTCATTTAAGAGGTTAAAAGAAGGGTTCCTTTCTTTGTCTCAATAAAGCATTGTTTGTAAAATTAGAGCATGCAATGATTCAAATCTGAGACACTATGTCTGTGGCAATGATTTATTCCCCCAGAGAAGAGCCCAGACTAGGGTAGCAGAGGATGCTTATTCTCTAGGTCTCCTTCCTGAAGCAAAATACCACCCTATGACCTTTCTGGCCAGGAAAAAAACTCTTAACGCACTAAATTGACGCACACTTCCTCAAAGCTTAGTAAGTGCAAGAAAAATGCCCTGACAACCACAAACACTTGAGAGCGTTTCCCTTTGCTAATGATGTACAGAAAGATAAACAGTGGAAACAGTGGTCTAAGATGTGTGTGTGAAAAGTGCCTTCCCGTTTTTTTGGGAAAACATTATGCAATCAGACAGGCAATTATACAGATATTGCATAACCTCCTATTTTTACAATATGTATTCGTACATTTTCAGTAAACAAAGGAAATGTACCTGGGGCTAAATTTATGACAGAAAAAAGTGTAAAGCACGTCATAGCATTTAATTTAACCCAGTACTATTTATACTGTTCTCCGTTTTCCCATAGGCGGCGCCTACATTTGACGGGCGCGGCGAACGCCTTCTTGCTCCACACACTCGTCTGTGTCCCTCAGGCCCGCCGTGTCACTCAACAGAACAGGAAAGCCGCCAATGTCCAGAGAAGTCTCCACAACATCTCTGGTTGTTCCTGCTATAGGAGATACAATGGCAGCAGGACGCTGACCTGTAGAGTGAAAATCTATATGTGACACTCCTATCTCATTGTCATATCTAAAAACACATGCACATTCCATACAAATGCCTTGGGGTAAAAGGTTGAGGGAAGGAGGGGACTCACAGCTCGTTCTGTTCAATGAATAACCTGTACAGTACTGGTCAGTTGAACAATATGTTCTAATACCAACACAGAGAAGGCTGAGCTCTACAGGTCTGAGCTGGATTGGAAACAATAACAGGAATAAATCTGAGAACTGATGAATGCGGGGCACTCAGGGCAGGAAACCAGTACTCTCTGCTACTGTTATTAGTGGCCATAGATGCTGGAAGCTCAGCTGTTATCTACTAGTGCTGTAGATAAACCTCCAATATGCTCACATTCTTCACTTTTAGTCAGGACTGTGACAGTTTGTATGAATCAGTCTTTCTCATGCTAATCAGAACCCCCTGAATTTTATGCTATCAAATCCATTCTCCACGATATAAAAATTTTTCCCAATTGTATTTTAAATGGGGAAAAATATATACATTAATAATAATTCAATTGTGAATTATTCAATTGAGTTTGTTTTCAGTAATTCATATGCATATACTTAAAATGTATTTAAAACAGAACCAATTAATGTGTTTAGAGTAAGAAAAAATGCCAAAAAATTAATCAAAGTCAAAGGTTGCGAATGCTTTTGCTCAGGGTTGACGGCATTTTGTTACCTTTACGGTTCAGCTAAAGATTCAGTCTGTCGTATCCATATTAATGTATCTCCCGAGCTACAGTCAGCAGTAAGCTAGTTTTACACAACTAAGCAGTCCTTCCTCTTTTTCAAGGTTACTGTGGCAGGAGAAGGCCAAGCTGGATGAATAACTAACAGTTAGTCATTCAGATCAGTCCTCAGAAACGTTTACTATGAAATGCTAAAACAGGAACTCAACTGGTGACGATAAACACAGCCACTTGATAAAACAATGACAGGATTTCACCACTGGCCTAATGCGTGAGGAAACATTTTTGCAGACAGATGGTGTTCATTTTTCTTAACCTTACGGTTTCAATATTACAAATAAAGACATAACAGGAGCCCATCTACGATCATCCAAATGAATGATTACAATTACAATCAGGTTAAAGTTCATCAATCTAAAATGTTTACAAGTAAAGAATAAAAACAAGTGTTATAAGCCACCTCTTACACAGTATATTAAATAGGCTGCTCTTGCCCGCATTGGTGGACCCAGCAATGACCACCTGCACTCCACTGCGGAGACGCTCCCCCCTCCTCTCATCACACAGATGCTTCTGTATTTCCATCTGCAGCTGGGGTACAGCTACGTCCACTACATGGATAAAAAGGACGGCACTGGGTCAGAAAAACAGTCAGCGGCAGCACATGTCTGCTAAAAAGCTAATCTGTGGCTAATTTTAGTTAAAATTTAGATTTTAGTCAGCTGTTTATGTTGTTGTTGAGGATTTTGTCCTTTTTAACCCTTTCCTGTCTAAACGGAGAATTTGATTTGTTGATACTGTGTAGTTACGATACATAGTAAATACAACATATACACAATTTTAACCAAAACAGTCTATGAAAATGATCTAAAACAAATGCCACATTTTCACTGGCACAAGGAACCGCATGGTACTGCGAGCAAATGTTTTTTCACTACAAATAAAGTGACCTGTACCTAAGCAGTACTGTCAAGGTTCTGCTTGATCGCAGGGTCAAATGGGGGCTGCAGCCAAACTGCCCACGTCACTGCTTTTTGATTGGCTGAAATGTTTTTGTCCATAAAAAAAACAACAATGGAAATACAAACAAACAACTGGGAAGTCAATGAAGTGCAAGCACTTATCTATCTGGGCTGAAGATAAATTTCAGTGAAGATTTTTAATGCTGTAAGAAATATGAAGGTGTATCAAGGTGATGTTAACAATGTTGTAAACTAGGCCAGAACTATTTTTCATAGCGTAGTTCACATAGTTCTTTAGAAGAGTTTTGGGGTCAAACTTCAGCACACCATTAGCTAAATAGCATCACCTCAACCACAGCTGTAATACGGGATGCACCAGGTAACCATGGACTAATGCAGGCATCCTATAATTTGCATGCACAGATACTGATACTGATACACATAAATAATATACAAAAAATGTAACATTTGATTCTCTAGGGAGATAAATGCAGTATAAATTGATATGAATCTAATAATAAATTGCTGAATTTTCAGTGTTGACTAAAGCTTTTGCTCTTCCATAGTACAGTAAATATAATTCAAAATGATCAAAATATCATCTGCTGATACCAATATGATTCGGGTAACACCGCACAACTAATGTCAGTAATTTTGATTTTGAATGCATGCACCAATTCAAACACAAGAAAGACATGAACAATGTGGGTTTAAACCAGTATAGATATGTGACAAGCAAAATCTTCAAAACCGGGATTCAGTTCAAAGCCCTAGAGTCTCAGCCATAAAGAAAGGAGCCAATTTCCGTTTGCATGAGCAGCTTCTAACTGGGCACTGCCGCTGAGCTCATGTCACTCAGAGGAAGGAGATGGCCTGTGACAAACGTGTTCCTTGACGCAAAATGAAATCCCTAAATTCTCTCGAGAAGCACATCAAAACATGAACACAATGTGCACCAAATAATACAGCTGCAGGGGAAAGGCTGCTTCAGCTGCTTTATATGCCCAAAGTCTAAGGAGTATCACTCATTAATTACATGGAAAAGTGCAAAATGATTCATTTATTATTAAATTATTAGAGTAAGGAATGGAAGAGTGGGCCCTCTGGCATTCCCTCCTGCCAGAGGGCCCACTCTTCCATTCGTTACTCTAATAATTTAATAATAAATGAATCATTTTCCACTGTTCCATGTAATTAATGAGTGATACAATGGTAAGACAGTTCTTGGACAGGACAGGGCTAAGAACTCAGCTTGCAGCTGTTGCAATTTCTTGCCACTTCCTTGAGGAAACTGACATTTCAGCAACTTTGACTCCAGTAATTATTCCTTGCAGTCACTGTGGCGTGTTTATCCTGTTGCAAACAGGAAGTGCACAATGCACCCACAATGCACTACGGGGAAAAATCCCCCAGCTGTTTTCCATTTATGCAGAGGTGGAGACATACCTTGATTTAAGACGCCATCTTCTATGAGCTCACCCTCACTGAAGTCAATGAAGGCCTCCACATGCGCCAAGCACTGCAATTAAACAACAAACAAGCTTTATTAAAAGTCATAAGTCATCCTTTCAGACAAACATGGAGATAAATGAGACTTTCTTTCACTAGTAAAATGCAAAATTAACAGGATATTACCCCATTATGACAGGACAACAGAATAGCTATTATAAATATTAGAATGAAAATGAAAAACTACATTCATTTTTCTGTTCTTTGCTTTTCTCAAAATTATCGCAAGGACTTTTCAAGCCCTTATATTCATGACTTAACCTGCTATCAGTTCATAAAACCATTAGTCAGTATGTCCTAATTACCAGGGCCATTTTCAATTTGGGGATTTTTGCAGTCCTCCGTTAAACAACTTGAATACTAACACAACATATCCATTAGCAATAATTAAAAAAATTA
>JBBPCX010000038.1:14619299-14630548 GCA_037974365.1 Hydrocynus forskahlii | reverse complement strand
ATATATATATATATATGTGTGTGTGTGTGTGTGTGTGTACATATATATATATTTCTAATGTAATTTTATGCTTATTTTTTATTTTATTTTACTTTATTTATTAACTCTTAACCCAACTCGGCATTTGTGTGTGGACAGCAAAAGAAGAATTTCATTGCACAGAGAAATGCAATTTCTTCTGTACATATTGAATCTTGAATCTTGCTTTGAATCTTGAATCAAATACTGTTGGAGGGTTTCAGAGTTAGATTAGATTAAAACAGCCCGCCTTCTTCAGAGAAACGTTAAGTTATAAAAACTCGAATGAAGTGTAAACATTGTGAAATTCTTTCTCTGCATTATCCCATTCACCAAGTGAAGTAGTGGGCTGCCACCAATGGGCAGAGTGTGGCGAAGGTACCTAGCTCAATGGTACCTCAGTGGTGCCACTAGCAGTCCCGGGATTCAGACCCAAGATCGTCTGATCACAGGGGCAACCCCCTAACCACCAGCTGCACCAATTTATGTTTAAGAAAGAGAAGAGCAGAGAACCCTGTAACATGTGCACTACAGAGGTACTCCGGGTTCTGGATTCATGGGAAAAACTGCTGTGATCATCCAACAGACCTGGAAACCACAAGACCAGTCCTCGGTCCAGCACCTCCTTGGACTGAGGGTGAAGAAGGCTGCGCAGGAGGGCAGTGCGAGGGGAGATGAGACCCCCAGTCAGGCCGGCCACACTGTGCAGAGCCCCAGAGGCAGCTGGTCCACTGACACGCACCACGGCCACTCCACACCGACCCTGCCCAGAGGACAGGGCGAAGATAGTGTCAGCTGGGCCAGAGACTGAGGCTGCAAACCTGAAACCTACACGTTGCCTGCAAAAACAAAACAAAACAAACCAATCCAACCAAGATTTCATATCACTGTCATCTCTCATATTCATAGAAGCAGTACCAGCAACCAGCGAACACATCATACAAACCTTATAACATTTATGAAGACAGTGCATCTCCTGAAACCTGCAAAAATCATGCTACACGTTTGGTTTTACTTTGGCCTTTATATTAGTCCGTAGAGTGTGAGTTAGACTTATTGCATGATTTAAAGCGTCGCTTAACATTATTTCACTTTTTATTTAAGACATAAACAACATCTATGAAGAGAACTAACATCACTTTCCTCTAGTTTCTACAACTGCTTACATGTGAGCCACATGACTGTTTAAAAACACGTTCGTGTTGTTGTTGGACATTTTGGAGAATCTCATTGGTTACCGTTGTCAACGACGTAAATCTTCTAAGGTTGTGATTGGTCTTTGGGCTGTCAATCAAATTCTTACCCCGCCCCCTGAGTGCTCACATAATGTTTCCGTGTTGACACTGCTACTAACACACATGGACAGGTCCGTTTATTCGTCCAAACATTACAGAACCGTTTTAATACGAATAGCACATTCCTTAATTATGTCATATTTCTTATTTATGTCACATTTAATAGCGAAAAGAAGAGTGAAAAGTCTTCGCAGAACTGTATCCACTGGTTTTCTGTGTCCACATTTTCCCTGCCTCAATTCATTTCCAAAATAATTGTCGATAGACATAAATATCCTGGCATTTTATTCTGGGGTCCATTTATGATGTTTTTGTTGTTTTATTTACCAAAAACAGTCATACTTCATTTGGGCAAGACAATTTTCTGACCTGTTATTAATTGTTAATTGGTATTCTGCTTTTAAAGTAAAGTAAAGTGGACCTTTATAGTAACGCGTGAACATAGCACAGCACACAGTGCAAATAATGTTTTCTGTATTTAACCCATTCACCTAGTGAAGGAGTGGGCTGCCACCAATGAGGAGCCCCTGGGGAGCAGTGTGTGGGAATGGTACCTTGCTCAGTGTAACTCAGTGATGACACGAGTCCTGGGATTCAAACCCACAACCTTCTGATTGCAGGGGCAATACCTGATCTGATTGACTGCCCTGCATTGTGATTTATTAAAACGAAAAAAGGCATTTCGAGTTAGGGGCTGGGCTGAACTGCGGCAGGTTGAATAAGGGGTTGTTTTTGAGTGTGTCACCAAATAAATACATTCAAAACTAATATTAGCAGATTAGTTTCCACATACCGACTACAAGGACAACGAAAGGAATGCTATGTTTTTAAACGTACAGTGTTTACATGTTACATTAAACTAGTTTGAACCCTTCAAAAGAGGACTTTCAATATGGTTGCTGGCTGAACTTGCTATTGCCTAGATTCACTCCTTAAAGTACATTTAAACAAAACTTGAGTAACAAACATGGATGAAATTTGATCAAACAGCAACCATAAAACATAGAAATATGAAAATTCATTTAAATAAGAAAGTGTATCAAAGAATCATCACCTCTGCATGCACACCTGTGAGACTACAGGAAATAATATGTCGAACACGCAGGCAATAGGAAAGTTAATCTATGACCTGAGAGCAGTGTGTGCTCCCAGGGCTGTTCAGTGTACCGGGCCTCACTGCAGAGGTGGTGAGACAAGAGGATGGTGAGTAAGCAGAAATTATATGGCTTGGCTTCCTCTGAGCAGAGATGGGGGGGCTGCTTAGTAGCTACTGGCTAGAAGGCATATAAGGTCTTTTCAGTAGTGAAAGTTTTAGACCACCCTTTATACCTATGCACTAATGCTGTGCATGCAATGTCTAGTGTAGTATTTATGTTGTTTAAAGTGCAGAACTTGGTGTTTTGGGAAAATACACAGATCAACCACAATATTAAGACCACTGACAGGTGTAGTGAATAACATTAATTATTTATTTTCGATGGCCACTGTCAATGTGTGGGATATTTCTGGCAGCAAATGAATAGTGAGTTCTTAAAGTTGATATGTTGAAAGCGGGAAAAATGGGCAAGTGTGAAGATCTGTGCAACTTTGTAAAGGGCCCAGTTCCGATGGCTAGAAGACTGGGTTAGAGCATCCCCAAAATGGCAGTTCTAAGGGGGTGTACCTTAAATGCAGTGGTCAGTACCTACCAAAAGTGGTCACATGAGCATCAAGATTGGACCATGATGCAACTGGAAGAAGGTGGCCTAGTCTGTTAAATCATGTGTTATTTTACATTGTGTGGACAGCCAGGTAACCTGTGCATTGTTTACCTGGGGATGAGATGGCATGAGGATCCGCAGTAGGAAGAAGGCAAGCTGTCAGAGTGTGATGTTCTGGATAAAGTAATGCTGGGAAACCAGCCATACATGTGGATGTTACTGATACATACCACCTACCTAAACATTACTGCAGACTAAATAAACCTTCACGTCAACATTATTTCCTAAAGGCAGTTGCCTCCTTTATCAGGATAATGCCACACTGCAAACATTGTTCAGGAATGATTTGAGGAACGTGACAAAGTGTTGACTCAAAATTGCCCAGATCTCAATCTCGTTGAGCATCTGTGGGATGTACTGATTTCTGTATTGATCCATGGAAGCCCCAACTTGCAATTTGTGGCACTTAAAGGATCTGCTGCTTGGTCTTGGTGCCACACACCACAGCATGCCTTAATGGCTCAGAGCTGCTTTGGCTACACAAGATTGACCTACGCAATATTAAGCAAGTGGATATAATGTTATGGCTGAAAGGTATATATAATCTGTGATTTATAGAATGGAACAGATCTACCTGTTCTCTCCATCTTGTGTCTGTCTCATAAAGTTAAAACTTATTTTTATCTACATGTGAATCATGTAAAAAACCTTCAGCTCAGAGGATATTTTTTGCGCTGATAAATAAATCATACAGCACTTCATCCTCTTGAACAGGCTGAGTCTCATTAGCTGCACCATTTTAGGACCTGCACCTGCGCATTGCACTGAGGCTGCAAACATGCCTCAACTGCTTGAGAAATAAATCAGTGTAACCAATGTGTCAACCTCCTCCACTCAGTAATCGTTTAGAAGCTGCTGGTTAAGTATTCTCTGAAGAAAAGTGCTGTTAGAAGGCATAAAGCACTTTGTGGTTCAAGACCGTTAAGGGGTTAAGGTGGATTCAGGTATTATAGGACCTCAGGTAATAGTGAACACCTTAAATAACTTTTTTTATTAATTCTTTTATTTTCAGCTTGGTGCAAACCAGTGTATTGTTTCTAAATGAGCAATAAATTGTGTAAATAGGCTGGTTAAAATATAATAGTCACATCATTTTATATATTATAAGTTATAATATATAAAATTATATAAAATAAATCAAATATATATACAATTACAAAATTGTCAATTATTTTGCTATTATTTGTCATAATAGCACTGTTTCATGTCCCTTATGACCTGAATCCACCTTTATTGAAGTATCATGGGCCTATTGTATATCAGACTTTAAAGTAGATTTAAAGTCGATATAGATGTGTATGACTGTGTACTCATAGGAGGAAAAAAGTGTTGAGCAACGAAAATAAACTTTTATTACTAATGGATATATGTAAGAGCCCCTTAAAACTACATAAGATATATGTGAGAACCCCACCTCCCCCATTTTTACCCAAAAAACTACACATCATGAGTAAAACATCAAAGTCATTAAACAGAGAGAGAAGAACCAGGGTGGAGAGAAGGGAGACGGTGAGATGTAAAACGAGAAGTAAAGACAGTGAGGCAGGGGTTCGAAAGACAAGCGAGGGAGCTAGACGGAGAGACACAGAGAGAGAGTTTGTCCCTCCTTCATAATAGAGCCTCCTCGTAGTAAATCCACCTCTTCATATTTGTGTTGAGGTATCACTTAGTGGTGAAAAAGATACAGGTGTGTATGAGTACGTATACTAGTTAAAGTAAAACAAGATCTTAGTCTAGTTTTTTCTTTTATTGAGCCTGTTTATTGAGAGAACAGGGAAAAAGGGTTGAACAATAAAAACAAACAAACCATTATTACTAATGGGTATATGTAAGCACCCCCATTCCCCCCCACGACCCCCCCCCAATAGTTTCCCCTAGAACATATCAGTAGTGCAGTGCAACTAAACAAGAGACAGAAGAAAGAGGGAGGAGAGAAGGGAGATGGTAAGATGAAAAAAGAGAAGTAAAAATAGTGAGACTGGAGTATGAAAGAAGTGAGATAGAGCTAGACAGAGAGAGGGAGAGTATGTGTGTGAGTCCTCCTCCTCTTTGTCCCTCCTTCATAGTAAAGCCTCTCTCTCTCTCCTCTCACCCTGCTTTCATCCCCTCCTGCACACACACGATGCCCGGTCCGTCTGCTCCCCCCTCCGTTTAACCCACACCCGAGCCGCGCTGGACGCTTCTGGGACTTAGCACGGCACACGCACCGCTGTCGTGTCCTCGGGAAGCAGCAGCAGCCCCCCTCCCTCCTCCGTGCCCGTCCCTGGCTCCTCCGTTCAGCAGCATGCCCGACACGGCGGCGGCGTCCCCCGGCAGCAGCGCCGAGGCGGAAGGCTCCAGACACCGAGGCCGGCCGCAGGGAGTTGGAGACACGGAGCCCAGCGCCTCCTGCCAGCCGGCCTCTTCTGGCGTCCTGGGTGAGTTTTTATTTTACTGCCGTTTAGACAAAACACTGGGAAAGACGAGGGGAGCATGTGGATGTGAGGGGGGAGCATAATGAGCTCCTATTCAGCACACACACAGAGACGCACACAAAGTCCTTTTGTCTCCACCACAGCCTGCTCAAAAACGGGACCAACACAGAAATAGGTATCTCAGGCCTGGAAGGTCATAGACTGGATTGTGCCAAGATTACATCGCCATTAAAACGGCGTGCGTTTTTGCGCTGGATCAAAGCTCAGGTTAAGTTTCCTGAGGGACTCGGTTTATTGTTGTTGGGTGGTGTTTTTGGTGTGCAGTATTTTAGTCACACGCAGGCCATGGCTATGCACTGTTGGTTCTCTAGATGTTGCTGGATGAGAGTTAACCAGCTGGTGATGGCGCGTCTGCTTTTATAAGACGTTAAGTGCCTGGATGTGATCCTGCCGTTTTCTGTCTGCACTGAGATGCCGCTGTGCTCGGCTGGTTAGTCAGGTTACAGCTCATCTAAAGCCCAGCTCATCTGGGCTCGTTCTTGTGGTTCTTGTTGATGTTTTCTGCTCGCATCATCCTGCAGCCTTGTTTTACTGCAGCACAGTGTGATGCAGTCAGCTCAGCCAAGACATCTGTAGTGGAAAGGACACCTAGCTCCAGCCCACTAGACTACAACAAGAGTGCGTGATGTCATGAATATGATGTCACCGTGCGTCATTATCACCTGACGGGTGCAGGTATGGTCGACTCTGGCCTGCTGCAGGTCGGCCTTTCAAGGTTCAGCTTGTGTCTGGTTCTGTCCAAGGTCTGTGTCAGCAAAACAGGTCTTGACGAGGGTCAGAATACACACAAGGTTGAGTAGCACTGGGAACCCCTTGGGAATTACACCCTATGGGTTAAAGCTCTCAGTGGTTAATGCTCTAAAAATACAAAAGCTCATAGTAAGACCATTTGTAAACAAAATGGTATTACTATGAGCCTTTGTATTTTTGTGTTTTTTCAGTTTGTGTGTGGAGAGGGGTGTTGGGGCATGTTCTCAGGTATAATCTATTCGTAGTTATTGCCTGACAGATGAAATTACATTTATGCTGTGCTTTAGATGATTATCATGGAAGTAGTATTCCCCAGTAATTCATGTTATGGGTAATGTCTGTAATATATGTTCATCATTTGTGTCATGCTTTAAAGAAAATATCTGCGACTTCATAACAACGGTTGAGGACTTACTGAAAGTAAATGTTTGTGCTGAAGTTTTTTACTTTAGGTTTATTATTTCTCAAGTGCATGAAAAATATGAAACAAGTAAAACCGTGATGCAACATGCATGATCTTATACATTAGAGTAAGTGTTCAGGGTGGTAATACCTCTATTACGTTGCAATACATTTATTGTTACAATGATTTTTCTCAGTGCATCACTTTGTTAGTATTATCTTTTCTCACCTTTGTCTCTTCACTGTAAAATAGTTTGCATCTTACGTGTAGCATTTCTCAGAGCTTTGCATAATGCAGTAATTCTCAATGTTGTGATGGATGTGGGTGTCGTGCTTTGATTATATTAGTCTGAATAAGATTAGATCAGATTTTCTTTGAGAAAATTTGTTTTCCATGTGTGGTTCGAATTTATGACATGCAGCCAGAGATTATTCTGTCTGTCTGTGTTCAGTGTTACTTACGCATTTTAAAAAAAATTAAAAGAGTTTTTTCACAGAATCCACAGTGACAATGCCGTTAAATTTAAGCCTGCACTTCATGCATGTCTGGAGTATTGCACACTCATATATTGTAAATATCTGTTATAAATAACAAGAGCAAGAGTAGAACTTCTGGAGTGATGGGTGGAATCAACTAATTGTTCACCACACCTCTGTTGCTCTGTCCACACTGGTTTTGTGTTCCTGTAAATATTAAGCTTCATAGTGACAAAGTGTTTGTTTGAACTGTCTAATTCTCTGGATTTAAATCTAGCCGTGGTTGCCTTGGAACAACTTCTGGGACCTGAATAAAAAGCATGGTTAATCCTTTGCCAATTGGCTTTTTCACAACCTTTATGCTGGCAAATATTCCTGGAAATAAAGAGAGGAAGAGCCAGGAAGGTCTTCACACAGCACTTGAATAGCAGACTCAATAATAGTTCTGAAGATAAGACTGAGTTGTTTTTGAGCTTTTTCACTTAGCAAAATGTGTACACCTTTCCATTTTCAATGTACATCTAGTGCTTAAGAGTAGAATCTGATTTAAAAAGGACAGTTGTATTTGAAGCTTTTGGAGAAATGGCACTGAAACATGGTTTCTATCCTTGTCTCTCCTGGTACTACGCTCAAGGTCACATATAAAGCACAATTACAGCAGCTCTTGTCATTTGACACCATTAAGATCGAGCTAAATGAAGGCACTGGAATGGATTTACATGTTTCACACAGGAGCCAATGAGTTTGGTTATTTTCCCAGTTTAAATAATTTAGTACATTATTCCTTGCCTCAATTTCTAGCCATCTGTATTGCTTGGACATTGTTGCAGTAACGTTATCCCTTGGCTTTGGAGGAGGGAAGGGAGTGTGTGTGTTTATAATGCACATCTGTCATTTGTTCAGATGAATCCACCATCCTCACAGATATGACACAGTTGAATGCATTCGGTTCTTTCTTTCAGTTTGTATGTTTTATACAACAAATGAATCCCACTCAGTTACACAAAAATTCTCCTTATCTTTGTGCATGCTGATCCACCATCATATACGCTAATATTTACCCTAGATCTCCTAAAATAATAATTTTTATAATCAAGTATATCAAAACATGTCTGAGAGCCATATTTTGCTTGTTTTATTTAATTTCAGAATTGAGTGAACTATATAAATGTCACCTACCTTTTGACACTATTGTTTGAGTCCAAGAAAACAGTATTAAATACGCAGAATTTGGGTTAAGGCTAAACCTCCCACATACTGTTGAATTCATTTCTACTCTCACTTTCTGTCTGAATTCATGTCCCTCTTCCTGCAAGTTCTTCTGGATATACTTCCGTGGGATTCAGAGCTTCAAACTGGTGTCACTCGATTCAGACTCACTTGCTCATTCATAATTTGAAAGCTCACTCACAATGCCCTATTCAGTCTGTTAGATAACCGGGACCTGCATCTCAGAGAACATCCTAATTTAGTATCTTCAAAGCGCATTTTAATTAGGACGGCGTCTTTATCTTTCTGTTGTTGAATGACCGATATTTCTTTGGTAATACTTATAAGGACCAATTTACCTAAGCATTGAGAAGCCAGAAAAGTAAATAGTGAGTAAGTACTATTGGCCACCCAGGTTTTTGAGTTTTCTTGTACATGTTTTATGTTCAGATTGAATCTCAAGCTAGCAGTCATTTGGCCGTTTGTTCCTTCTTGGTGGAGCTTTTCTACTAGAGCCTGTCTTCCATATTCCATGCGCATCTCTCTATGTCTGAATGTCTATGTCAAGAAAAAGAACAGGAGTCAGGGGAACTGGTCCTGTTTCGGCAGGTTTTTCATCACTTTTATTGGAGGATAATAGAGTAATATCAGTCTTGTTATGAAGTTCTTTTTCAGTGTTGCACACTCCATCAGCATCCTGCTTTTAAAACAGATTTCCAGCTACAAAGGGCCAGACATCTGAGCTGCCGTGGCTGCTGTCAGTAGGTGTGGCCTGCTAATGTGGGCTGTTCTTGGAGCATTAGCTCATCATGTCATCTCAGTTGTTTGTCTACATGACACAAAAGACCTTTTCTCTCTTCCACGCCAGTGCAACAGGTCAAGTGCATTTATTGTGCGATTTAAATACACTGGAAATGGCCTCATTTAACATAGTAAATACTTGGCCGTGTCCCAGAGCACACCTGTTGTGGTGCCCTAATTTAATGTGGAGCTCAAATGGGCAAAAAAAGGCAAAGCAGTCTGTCAGACTTTCGTCGGCTTGAGAGTTACAGTGCAGCCGGGTGCAAATGAATAGGCATGAATTGCATGAATTCAGTTGTGATGTGGTTCACATGTGAGTTTGAGTTGCAAAACTGGAAGGAACACATTTCCTGTCAAGTGGACAGTGAGTTTAACATTTTAGCACCTTTCTTATGTTTTTTTGCTTCTTCTTCAAGTCATGCAGAATCACTTGCTGATCTGCTGATTATTGTTCAGCACAGTGGATTATTATGCCGTATCATCTGCATTTGTGATAAGGCTAGCAGAAGCTTTCTCTGTTTTGTGCTGTTTATGTAGTGACTTTGCTCTGCTTTCTTTGCTTGCTGAAAGCAGCAGTAGCATAAAGACCCACTGCTAATTTATGAAGTGTCAGTTAGTTCGTAGGACAAATTACCGTAATGCAGTAGATGGTTTATAGGTTGTTCAGATTGGTCTCCAAGTCCATACATTTAAGCGACGGCCCAGACTTTTAGATGAAACTCCTACCAGACCCATGACTTTAAATAAAAGAAAGCTGATCTCCTGTTATTTAAAAATAGTGTTTCTCTTTAGTTCCTGAGAAATATGTATTTTTTTTCATAACTTAGTTGAAGAAATTGTTGTTTATTTACAGCACTGGTGTGTATGAAAGCATGCATAGCATATACGGAACTTAACTTTTGAAAATTTTATTGATTACGAATGAATTTATTTTACTGCTGTGGTTGCCTACATCCCATAGCCTTTGCATAGCTATGGAATACGGCTCTGTGGTATGACAGACAGGCCTCACCTCACAACTTAAAGGGTCTGCTGCTATTGTCTTGGTGCCAGATATCACAGCACACCTTCAAAGGTCTTGTGAAGTCCATGTCTTGATAGATCAGAGCTGTGTTGGCAGCACAAGGGAGACTTACACAATAGTAGGCAGGTGGTTTTAATGTTATGGCTGATTGGTGAACAATGAGTATATTAAAAATGCATTAGACTGATTGCCACATAATGTCTGCTGGATAGATGCTGCAGTGCTCTAAGCTGTATGTGGTGGTCATTTGCATCATGATACATCACCCCTACAGCACAAAATGTTGTACTTTAAAGTTATAAATAGAATGTAATGTATTTCTTACACCAGTGCCTCTTAGGAAACAGACCAAGAGACCAACTAAGTGATGAGTGCTCGATTTGACAGGTGTTTATCCTGAACGTCTATACTGGATGGTGAGTTATGAGAGAAATTATATGATATTGCCTGTCTGCACTTGCAGAGTAATGGCAGTCCCTTTGTCCTTACCAGAGAGTGAGACAGGCCTGGAGGCATAGAGATTGAGTCACAATTTACAACAGAGACCCTTATGCAGGGCATTCCTACATAAATATCTAGTGTGAGAAGTTTATATAGGAATCCCCTCGGAACTGAAATATCCTCTGTTCCAATCTATGTCTAACTACAACTAGTAAAATGGTTCTTGCCCCGTGAAGTAGAGCGAATTGACTTGCAGGTTATTGGGACATTTCGCTGGGCACTACTGAAAAGCCCAGAGGATGATATTTAGTCTCAGAGTCAAACGTGTCAGTCATCCAGCCCTGGTGGAGATTATAAATAATGCTTCCATGGATGCTACTTTGGGGAACAGAATTATAACGGATCATTTTCCATGATGCTTAGACAGTCATTCACAATGCAAGAGATGATTGTTTGTGGAATGTGGCCCACTTTCAGAGTGGTAGCATCTCTAAGGGCCTATGCCTCAGTGAGCATGGAGTCCAGCAGGATTTTACACACACTCTGGTCTGACAGTGCATGAAGCCAAGGTCAAAAACCTTTATATTAAATTGTTTTT
>JBBPCX010000038.1:14571244-14612940 GCA_037974365.1 Hydrocynus forskahlii | reverse complement strand
TACTAATTTACTAATAAAGGAGATTCTTAAAGGACTTTACGCTTTGGTGTGTGATTCAACAGAAAATTGCCGTGACATTTACATATGCATGAATCTCATTTCTAGTTCTTTTGATAAATGTCCGGCTGATTATGCTGGCGCTTTTTCTCACCCAGACCAGCAGAGATATATGCTGTGTAGTCTTCGCC
Source organism: Hydrocynus forskahlii (assembly GCA_037974365.1). Classification (NCBI taxonomy): domain Eukaryota; kingdom Metazoa; phylum Chordata; class Actinopteri; order Characiformes; family Alestidae; genus Hydrocynus; species Hydrocynus forskahlii. The sequence continues at coordinate 14,612,752 of JBBPCX010000038.1, read as the reverse complement.
CTTTTTAATGTGGTGTGGGCCACCCTGTTTCTGGAGAGGTGGAAGCGGAGAGGGGCGGAGCTGGCTTACAAATGGGGCACGCTGGACACCCCGGCCGAATCCCTGGAGGAGCCCAGGCCACAGTTTCGGGTAAGCAGAACATTTACTTTGAAATACCTGTTGACTTTTCTTACTGGACAAATTAAATTCAGCAGTTAACACTTCATATAGCACTGCAGCTGAGTATCTGTCTCTGTTACAGGGTGTGAAGCGATGCAGCCCAGTGACAGGCTGCGAAGAGTTTTATTACCCGCCCTGGAGGAGGAGGCTGTTCACATGGCTGGTCAGCTTTCCTGTCTGTATCTTATGCCTTTGTTTTGTCTTCCTGGCCATGCTCATCTGCTTTGAGCTTCAGGTTAGTGACATCACCTAGCACCTTCTGTCATACAAAAGTAGCACTAAGACAGAGTCATGCCTTGTCCTGGAGATCTGTCTTCCTTTGGTGTCTTATTTGCAACCACAATCTGACACACCTGCTCCATTGACATGTGTTATGTAAAAGGGATGAGCTGCATGTTAGAGGTAGGATAGAACAAAACTCTGTTTATCTGCAGTCATGGCCACTGCACTAAGGTATTTCGTGTAATGTGGAACAATCACTTATAGGTAAATAGGCAGCAGGTGGCAGTTTTGGGTCAAAGCTCATGGAGGCAGAACATTTACGCTCTGACAATGTAAAAAGACAAGCTTACTCATACCCAAGTAGGGCTGCAACAATTGCCGCATCACCAGCATACCATGGTCATACCACCTTAACAGGTGTGCGTGAGAAAGGAAGTAAAGAAAATAGTTTTATACCATTGTAACCCTACAGCCAAAGCCAGATGTAGGGGGTGGTGATGGGCTTGTGGGTAGGATACTTGCCTCTGGACCAATTCCTACCTTCAGCAGACCACCACTGGGTCCCTGAGCAAGATCCTTAACCCCAAATTGCTCCAGGGAGACTGTTCCCTGTAGTTAGGGAATGGAAGTCGCTTTGAGAAAAAACCTCCGCTAAGTGCCATAAATGTAAATGTACTAAGCATTGTGCTTTAGGTTTCAGGTGTGAAAATGAAGGATTGCCTGAAAGACATTTATGTATATGAAATTGGAACATGAGCATTTAAAATTTAGGGCTGTCAAACCATATAATCAATTGCAGTTAAGTGAATTATTTTGTGCAGTTAATCACAATCTGATTATTTTCTTAAACTTCTCATGTGTGCAGGCTTCACATGAACGTGAAAACCAGAAATATTTACAGGGTTAACACAGTTTCCAAGGTTCTCACTGATGTCCAGTGAGATCCCCAGTTTGGGTGTAGTATGAAAAGCCATTTAAAAACTGTGTTTGAAAAAAAGCATATCCATGAGATAAGCTGGCCTTTAGCCTGCACAACTGCAGAGAGTTTCAAGGGTCAAAGCAGTAAAGCTTGTTAACACTTGGACAGTGTTAACACACATGACTAGTGTGTTTGAAAGTGTTTTAACTTTGACAGCCCTAGTAAAAAAAAAACTGCATTTCTCTCCCTTGTCATATTGTAAAAACATGTGTTTGCCACTTTTTCACTGAGATGTTTAAAGCTTGTGATAGCACAATTACTAACTGCAGAAAACACGATTAGTGCATGCATGTCATATTTTGTGTTGCACCCTCTCAGCTACATTTAGCCCTCAGCCCTTCAGAAGTTTTGGCTGTTTTATGTCAGCTTGAGATACTCAAGGTGCCCTCTGATTTAAATAGTAAGATGTGGTTGATACATATGGAGCCTTGCAACACTGAGTGTAAAAGCTGTAGTTGTCAGTAGTGCATTTTCAGTTTTGATAGACACAAATAGCTATGATGCAGATACATAAATAAATAAAAAAAGATCTGACCGAATGCGCATCTGTGGTCGGCAGGAATTTGTGATGGGGATTAAAGAGCTGCCACGGGTGGCGAGGTTTATCCCTGAAATCATACTGGCCATCACTGTGACTGCGTGTGACGAGGTGTACAAAAAGATAGCCTGCTGGCTTAACGACATGGGTGAGTCTTTACTGCTTAAAAAAAAAAAAAATATATATATATATATATATATGTGTGTGTATGGAAGCCATCACACACATGACCAAATACTGTTACAAAATTACCTGTCTACACAGTTAGTGCATAGCAACAGAAATCCAGAGTGCGTAATCTAAATCCAGAGTGCATAGCAACAAAAATAAATTAACCAAAAGCTAACTGCACTACCATATCCAAGAAACGGACTGGTAGGGTTTATGACTGTGTGAAATGTATAAATGCACCTGTCTTACCTTTTTACAAATCCACGTGGTACAAAGAGGGGGGTGTGCTGGCAAAATTTACCCAACCTAAGCACACCTATAACACAAGAGATGAAGTCTCCTGTTATCCATCAAAAGCAGTGTAACAGTAAATTACCCGGCATAAGCATTTCATTAACAGAAGAGAAGTTATCTCTTGTCAGGTAGGTCTGTGCTGGTAAGTTACTTACACCTAAAAGACACCAACACATAAGAGAGAGTCTCTTAAACAACAAATTAAGTGTGCTCATAAAATACCCTACTGAAGCATATCCAACCACTAGAGATGCAAAACAAGATAAAATGTGCAAAATAAAACAAGATAAAAAGCTGCAAAACAGAGATAAAAAGCATAGCACATAGTGGGCGTGGCAGTCCTCCCTCTTCATATTCACTGGTTACTTTTTAAGGCTTAGGCTCCTCCTCCTATTATCCCAGCAAGGAGACACAGACACACACACATACAAATATATTATGTGCTTGCAAGTAACAATGGTGGTTAAAGCTATACTTTCTGCAGACTCGAGTGGCCAAACACAATGAAAATGAAAATTCTGAGTTGAATTTAGAAACTGTTAATCTGTGTCTAAAACCAAATAAACCCCATAAAAGTGAATGCAATACTGGGGGCGTTGCGGTGTCTGCACTTCAGACATTGCAATTCTGAATTCTGGCCCCTTTCTTTTTCTACAGAAAACTATAGACTCCAGAGTGCCTATGAGAAAAACCTCATCATCAAAATGGTTCTTGTAAGTAGAATCTTTTATGTGGTGTGGAACAAAAACCTATTCTAGTGGTCTGCAGATGTGTAAAAGTTGGACAGAGAAGTCCATGCCTGCTTTTTCCAATAGCAGTGACAGTACTGGTATATTAGATGTATAGAATGGTAGGATTTTATGGTGCAGTAAAGTTAAAAGATGGTAATAAATCAGCTACTTAAAAAATCAGAATCATGAATTATCAATGTATTTGAATTCAATACTGGTCATAGTGTAATATTAATGTGGCAGTTTTGAGCAAAAATACAGGGCCAGAATTATTGTGAGTTCATTACATAGATGTCACTTTACCAGAACTTGCAGCTGGAACAGTTTAGACAGAGTGATAGGATTTATGTCAAGAATATAGAAAACTATATAGAAGTCCCATAATTATTTTCATATTTTGTGTTGTCCTATGTGTTGCAGTTTCAGTTTGTAAATTCTTATCTCAGCCTTTTCTACATTGGATTCTACCTCAAAGACATGGAGCGTTTAAAAGAGGTAAGAACCTGTGTGTGTGTGTGTGTGTTTGTGTGTGTGTGTGTGTGTGTGTGTATATATATATATATATATATATATATTTACAGATGGGTAGATAGATTGGTAAATTGATTGATAAGTAGATCGTGTTGCATTTAGGTAATTTTTTTCTCTGAGCATTTCTCTTTAAATTGCTGTGGGAGACAAGCTCATATTCTCCTCAGGGAACGCTCCATCAGTGAGCTCCCTACAGCTTTCCTTCACCTCACATCTGTCTCACGCTCTATCTTGCCATCTGTTTGTTGGTTCCTCCAAACTCTCTGCTGGGCAGCTTCCTCTTCTGTTGCTGATGTAGCTCAAGGACTCCTTAAAATGGAGTCTGTGATCAATAAAATCCATTAACACCCTTGGGCATTCAAAGTTTGCTGGTCAGCCCTAACTACTGGACCATGTGCCACAGTGGGTTGACCTTTGTGTGACTTGTCAGCATCAATCGAAATTATTCATTTATTTTTACTCTATTTTAGGAATGACGCTGTTGTGTTTACAGGCATTGTTTTCATGCTTATACTGGCATTGGAAAAGACGTCTGAGCTTTTTGTGTCATCATAATTTGTCCCGCGTGTCTTTGACACAGTGGATAGATCTCCTTATGCGAACTGATGATTATAGCACTGCAGAGCTCCATCTAATTTCAGCACAGCATCTCTGGATATGTACATTTAGGGGAGGATTTTGTCTGTGTAAGGTCCGATGCAAACAGTCTGACAAATACTGATTGCCTGATGTAACTTATAGTCATTCGTGCATTTGAAGGTTTGTCTCTGCATCTTCCTTGATGAACAAAGTGCTTTGAGCTGCTGCCCAGTTTGCAACCTTTTAAATGTTGCTAGACTTGGCCTTACTTCACACTGCAATGTTCTAAGAAGTTGACTCATGCTTTTAATTTCTCTTCCCTAGACTATAATAGTCTCTTACTTGGTTCCCTAGAAAAAAACTACTATTATATAGCTACTATTGTTAGAAAAATCAGCAGCCAGATTTATTACATTCATTACAATAACTATTTATATAACTATTTATAGTTTTCATTATTATTTAACTTTTTATTGTAAAATGTTATTAGTATTACAGTTCAATGGCTCATATTATAAATAATATTATCAGATTAACTGACAATCATGACAATTATTATAATGTTCATTTTATTTTTTGTAATTGTAATTTCATTTTTGTTATTTTAATACTATTATCAGTGATAGAAAAGACATTTTTCCCAGTTTGAGGATTTCTGGCTAGCTTTTACAGCATTGTAAAATTTTATTTCCTCAATTATTCACAAATTAACCATTTTCTAAATAGAAACTCGTAGCATCTCAGTCCAGACAGACTAACATTTGTGAGGCAGTTTCCTTTAAGGATCTAATATTCATTTGCATTTTCTTTTTTCTCTGGTTCATTATGACCTACAGATGTTAGCTACACTGCTGATCATTCGCCAGTTCCTGCAGAATCTGAAGGAAGTGCTGCAGCCGTACCTGTATGAGCGCCATCGCCTAGGCGAGCTCACACTGCGTGCCATCTGGGACTTGCTGGTGTCTGCTCTGGTCAAATATGGGCGGCTGGCGGCCGGCAAGGCCCAGGTGTCCCCAAGTGACCCCACTGTCTCCGGCCCAGGCCTGCGGGGGAGCCGACAGGGCCTTCTGGGCCACCACGAGCGTCGCGAGCGCAAGTGTCTGAATGGAGGCTGTGGGGTGCCAGACGAAGATGTTGACGAAGAGCTTAGAGGGGAGAGGCCGAGTGAGGAGGAAAGCGAGGAGGAGAGCCTGGTGGACTGTGGCCTAAAACTGCGCAAGGTCAGCTTTATTGAGAAAGTGGAGCGCAAGTCCATCAGCTGTGTGAGCCCCATGGAGGACAACTTTCTTGAGGAAGGGAGCCCCACCATGGTGGAGAAGGGCATGGACCCAGCCTCAGTCTTTGAGATGTGTGATGATGATGATGATAATGGGGTCTCAGAGGCCAAGGAGCTGACAGCAGAGCCACCACCGGCCGCAGGATTTGAGAGCAATGCACCACCCAGGCTTCGGAGAAGAGGCCGCAGCCTGGAGAGGGCCGACAGCAAGAGCAAGAGAGAGTCATGGATCGATCCACCAGAGGAGCAGGAGGCCACTACACTCACCCAGGCTGAGATTGAGAGCTGCATGCAAACATATGAGGTAAGGACACAACAGGTACATTATTCAACTTTCCAGGTTTCATGCTTTCCACCAGAAGTGGAATTAGGTATGTGTTATGAATCTCTAGTTTGTGTTGATTTGAATTGATTGGGACCAGTGCTCTAGGAATGTGTAATATATTTCATTTTCACTTTATCAAAATTTTGCTTTTGTGTAGTCACTGTACAGTCTGAGTTCTCTCATACAGGCCCATTTTTCATATTATTGGTTTTCATATTATAATTTCTAATACACTGACCATATTTCAGTTGCAGTGTATAGTACATGTTGCAATTATAACTGCAGCCCTGTTCATCGCAGATGTAAGGAAATGCTCTTACTTCTGAACATGTACATGTTTGTTGGTTTATGTATGTATCAGAGGTATGGGTTCCAGCTCTATGGAATTGTTGAGTAAAGCATACTCGTTAATGTCGAGATTTCAGAAGAGATCTGGAGAATAGTGTTATACTGTCATAATTTAAACTGCATGCATATGTTTTTTTCCCCAGGATACATTTCAGGATTACCAAGAGATGTTTATTCAGTTTGGTTATGTGGTGCTCTTCTCTTCTGCCTTCCCATTGGCTGCCATGTGCGCCCTCATTAACAACATCATCGAGATTCGCAGTGATGCCTTCAAGCTGTGCACAGGCCTGCAGAGGCCGTTTGGTATGAGAGTGGAGAGTATCGGACAATGGCAGGTGAGCGTGGCATGGACATGATTAGTTATTCAAACCTTGTAACTGCCTTTTTAAGGAGCACTGAAAGATGGATGCGTGACTGTATCTTTTATCATTGCACAGACAGTAATGGAGGCCATGGGTCTGATAGCCATCATTGTAAACTGTTACTTGATTGGCCAGTGTGGGCAGCTACAAAGGCTCTTCCCTTGGCTGAGCCCTGAGATGGCCATCATCTCTATCGTGATCTTAGAGGTAACTACATACAGTTTATTTTAACTCATTTTTTATAACTTCAGGATCTCCATTCCTCACGCTCGTTCCATTGCACTTTACATATATTATGTATTAGTTTCACAGTTATTGAATAGTTCATGTAGTTACTATACTTATTATATAATAGAACAGAAAAGTAAGCTTAGATGTTAAGGTGTTAAAATGGTTCATTTGACAGTGTATCTTGTCACTATATCTTTATACACATGCAATATCTACATTCTTTCTCACATGATAATGCTGTATATTCAGTCAGACACTATGTCCTCCATTATAATTGTTTATTCAATCCCTCCCTCAATGGACAGCACTTTGCAATTCTCCTGAAATATGTCATTCATGTGGCAATCCCCGACATCCCTAGCTGGGTGGGAGAAGAGATGGCCAAACTGGAGTTTCAGCGCAGGGAGGCATTTAAGGTAAAATCTCGTTCTTTCAAAATATATCTCTGATAGTGGCTGTAGTTCCAGCACTCATTGGATGACCACAGATATTACAGATGCTATTTCAGACACCTCAGTGTCACTGCATACCCTGAGCTGTTCCCAAACCTGGCCGGCTCCCTGTTCTGTGAACCATGAAATAACACAACTGAAATACTTATGAGTGAGTCGACTGCAGTGGTTGGTAACTCATGTCCTGCAGTACCCTTGCTCTCTACATTTTGAAGTAGCTGGAAGGGTTTTTTCCAACAGTTCCCTGTTGGCAATGGTCTGCAGAACAGGTGCCCTGGCAAATTTTAATTAATTTTAATCTGTCATTACCCTGTCATTATGTAAAGTCAAGCTCTATCCTGAACATATTTTCTTGAATGTATCCTATCCATTCTGACCCCTGGCACCACTCACCAACATGTATTCCATGCTCTGTGTCTGCTGGTATGTAATCTCTGTGTGTTGTCGGTCGCTGCCAGAAGCACGAGCGCCAGGCACAGCAGCACTTCCAGCAGCAGCAGAGGAGGAAGAGAGAAGAGGAGGAGCGGCAGCGGCAGGCTGAATACCAGGCTCGTCGCGAGCGGGACGACGGGCGCCCCGACAACTCTGGGAGTGACCACCACCACGACAAGAGCCAGGGCAAGTTCAGGTCGGGCGGAGGAGGTGGGGGAGGCTCAGGGAGCGATAAACCGAAGAGGCCTAGCTCGCTGCTGGCCAACAACAATGTAATGAAGCTCAAGCAGATCATTCCGCTGCAGAGCAAGTTTTCTTCTGGCACCGCCCGTTCCCCACAGTCACCCACGGGGAGTGAGGCCAAGCTACCTGGCTTCCTAAGCTTCAAGTTCCTCAAGTCTCCAGAAAATAAGAAGGAGGCAGCAGCCACAGCAGCAGCAGCAGCCTCGGCTAGTGCTAGTGCTAGCACAGCTGTAGCAGGCCCAGAGAAGTCTCAATCCCCCAGCAAGTCCTTCAACCCTGGAAAACTCTTTAACTTTGGAAAATCAGAAGGTGGGACTTGTGTAAATGGGGCTCAGCCCTCAAAACCCGGGGAAGGGGTACAGCTTTCAGAGAAGCAACCAACAAAGTCTGACCTAAACGGGGTGCCAGATGAAATTCCATCGCCAGGGGGAGAGGATGGGGAGGCTGGACATTCATTAGACTCTGAGTCCTCAGGGCCCAAAATCTAACCTAAATAAACCGCCCAGTGGTGGGAAAAATGACTAAGACAGGATTTAAGGGAAGCTCTTGATACAGAAGGTCCTCTCAGTGCTCTCCGGTGCAAATGTAAGACTCAGCCAGGAAGCTGTTAAATACTACAGATGGGGAAAATGGAATGGTGTTTTTTCTTTTGGCTGAGGAACATAAGCTTTTCAAAGATGACTCCCCTCTCTCTCTCTCTCTCTCTCTCTCTCTATCTCACACACACACACACACACACACACACACAAACACTTACACACAATGCCTTTTGTCTACAACACATACAGGAATGCATGAGCTGCGTTTCTAATCGATTTTATTAGGATGTTCCAAAAAGAAAAAGTGCAATGTTACGTTACCCTAGTCTGACAATTGTAAGCATTTTAGTGCCCTCTATAGTATTTAAAAATATTTTACCACCAGTTTTATATCACTCAATAGGACCTTCCAGAAAACACCGCAAATTGATAATATGGAACATCTGCATCAATTTGAACTGTGAGTGTTTGTAGTCCTGAAAACTTTTCTACTTCTTTAAAGCAGCTGGTTTAGTTTAGCAATAGCAATGTTTCCTGAACAACAAGGTACTGCAAACCCTGTGAGCTTTATCAGTTAAAGGAATCCCTGCAAGACTAAAACATAGGTCTCGAATCAAAAGAAATGCAATATCTGTTTTAGTCATTTTTAAGGACTGTATTACATAGTCTGGAGCTGTTGTGAAAGCATGTTGAAACCAGTCCAAACCATTGACAAGTGTGACCGTGTAAAGGTACAGTGTAGATGTGGGTAAGAAGTACAGTGGCTCTCTAAAAGGATTTTTCCACCCAGAATACAATCCCTTATTCCAAAAGTGTGGATGCAGGATGTCTTATCTGTACTTGGGTCTTGAACAGGCCTTTTCCTAACGTTATTGTAGCCCGAAGGCACAGAAAGGGCTGGAGGTAAAGACAGAAATTCTATTTTCGGGTATGATACCTACTGTGCATCTTCATATGTCATACCCTAGACTATGGCATTTAACCTCAACATTCACTGTTCTTCAGTCCTTACATCGTGAATTTGGGATGATTCTTTAATACAGAAACCTGCTGGAACATCATAAAGAACAGGTATTGTCTTGCAAAGGATCTCTGCGGGCACTGTAGCATTTCCTTTTTCCATGTACAGGTCATAGTAGTTGCAGTCTCTGAGAACATTTTGCACTAAACCCTACTGCCGGTGAGAGGGAAAGACTTTGCTAAGAAAAGGAGAACACCAGCCTGCCTCATAACATATGCAAACGCTCGATTCTTGTTTTTATTGCAATGCACTACTGAAGCATTATATTAACCCATCCAGTTTCTGCACATCTGGGTGCTAACTTCTTATTTCTAATTTATTTGGCTGATTTATTCATCCTTACCTTAAGGTTTATTTTTGATGTGTTGTATTCCATTACTTGCCAAAGCAAACTAATATAGACACTGGGAGTGCCGAAATGTTTCTTTGTAAAGCCATAACCGTTAGAAGTATTTTGACAGAGGTTTTTTTTTCTTTTTGCTAACTCATGCTCGCGGCTCTGGTGGTATGGAGAAAGAGCGTAGAAGAATATGTCCAAGTCTTTCCTAGGTTTCTTCATTACAACAGTATTCCATTTTTGGAGACAGACTGGGGCTCAGTTCCATCAGTCCTGGATGAATTAATGTTTGTATGAAGAATACAAAGAGCATTCAGTTGAGTCAAGCAACCTGGCTGAACTAAAAATGAGCTGAAAGGAGTTGTCCTCAAACTGAACACACATTTTTGCGTTAACCCTATTAACAGCATACCCAAAATACAAGGTGAAGGACAAATGAGAGGAATGTTAAGCCAGTTATTATTTTTTTTCGTATCCCCCGAGAGTGGGTTCCAGTACAGCAATCCTGTTTAACGGCAGTGACGTGTTTGTGGTTTGGCTAAATGCCTACATGAAGACTGAATGGTGCCAGTGAGAAAATTAAAAAGGAACATTTGACACTTTTCCTTAGTATTACTGGAACGTGTGATAGATAACATGAACTATGCACTTATTTGCTCATTTCATCGACTGAATTGTCTCAAATAACTTGCAATAATACTTTGGCCTAGGCAACGATTCTTATCTGGGATCTGAGGCTCCACATCCTACGTGAATGTTGAGTAATGTCAAGAGTAAATATTAATCGAGCAGCGGTGACTGGTCACCTGCCATGTTCATTTTTCTGTTTGTCTTATTACAGTCTACCTGTGCCCTAACCAGTTCTATGTGGCTCTGAATCAGAGTGCTTCCCGAGGGTCTTAAATAGAAAATCTAAATTTAGAATGACTCCCGAACCCTGAATGATTTCATCCCCGTTATCCACAATTTAGGGGGGTGGGTGCTTTGGCTTTCTCAATATCATATCTAATAGCACAATTAAAAAAAAAACATAAAAAAACAAATCTTATAATCTGAATGAGTACTAAAAAATTTGAATTACATGAAATTGAATATCAAAAAAGGAATGATTCCTTCTTAAATATATTACATATCTGTTCATATATCAATAGCAGGTTCTTGAAGTGCTTCTTTGGCAGTATTGAATGCCTTAACACAGTCTTCTGCTAAAGGAGGAAAAATACTGAATAAAAACATGCTTATCATAGTTTCTTCTTGAAATTTGAATTTGATAAACTGCAAAACAGACTTGACTTTTCATATTTATCCATGTATTTTGATTCAGACAAAAGGTAAAAAAAAGTTATCTGGTACTTAATAATGCCAAATTATTCCTCCAAAGTGTGTGTTATTTAGTAAAGGTTTTGCATTTATAACCGAATTACACACTGCTGAAGAGAAAGGATACTCTTGGGTATTAGGATCACACACAGATATAGAGGTAACAGTGGTTTAAAATAGATTTTCATTTCATTTTCATTATTTATTTATGGTTATATTCCCTTGAGAGCAGAAGGCTCTTACTGCGCTGTCCTGAAATAATTTGCTCTGTAGGGTGTGAGATGAGACATTTGCAGGTGTAGCCTCTAAAAAGGCCTGATGGTCCACATCCCATCCGAGATGGTATTATAAGCTGCTTTTGATGCCATCTTGTCTTGAGGTGTTGAGTTTTTACTGTGTTTCTTCAGTGGTCTCTGCAACATCGCAGTTGCTGTCTTGTATGTCTTTGACAAGAGAGCCAATCGAATGCTATAAGGTTTTCTGTCATGTTTCTGTCATCTCTGTGCAGCCATTCATGTCCTCACCACCATACTGTTTAAGATCAGACATCTTACTTTTATTAGACTGAACGGACACCTTGTATGTGGTTTAGAAACCCGGGTTACGTTCAACCCAACTGTGAAATATTTAATGAGCTACTGATTTGGACTTCTGAGAAAATGCCACTCTGAAGCAGATGGTCTGGACATGGAGGTATAGACGTACTCAAGTGTGTAAAATTCCTTCTCTGAAGGCGACCTCACAAACTAACATGCTCTTCCAATATACCACTGTAAAGATTCTTTCTTTTTCAAAGAAAATGATCATGGGGTTATTTATTTCTTTTGATTTATTTTGTCATATTTTTGTATGACCTGAAATGGAATAATAAACAGTTTTAAATTTACAGCGTTGCTCTGTAGTTGTGTTGTTTTATTACATCATGACTGATTCTTTTATTCAAAAGCAGGATTTCTCTTTCCATATATATATATATTATAGTGGAAATATATTGTGTATATTGTGTAAATATAAATCAATCATACTATCATGAAGATAGCCATGGTCAATTTGCTGTCCCATTTAATAAACAGACTGGTTTCATACATTTACAATTCACCACGCACATACTCGCTATTCATGGAATTCCCTACTCAATTACCACTTAACCAATTAACTGTGATATTTGTTTCTTGAAGAAGTTATGGGCAAAATATTTGTGATGCCTGACCAGTACACCAACAGGGACTTTAATGACATTGTATTCAAATACATATAGCTTAATATGGAGTTGGTCCCCCTTTTACAGCTATAACAGTTTCCACCATTCTTGGAGTTTCTATGGAAATTTGTGCCCATTTATTCTGTAGAGCATTTTTTTACTGAGATTTTCACAAAATAGTACAGCACATTATTGGAGAAGGCCTGGCTCGCAATCTCTGCTCCATTTCATCCCAAAGGTGCTGGATGGCTTTGAGGTCAGGGCTCTTTTTGGGCCAGTCAAGTTCTTCCACACCAAACTCATCCAACCATGTCTTTATGGACGTTGGGGCACAGTCATGTTGGAACAGAAAAGGACCTTCCTCAAACACTGTCCACAAAGTTGGAAAAATGTCTTGAATGTCTGAAGCATTAAGACTGCCCTTCACTGGAAATGAGGGGCCACCTGAATTCAATAATGACGAAGTGTGTCCCAATACGTTTATCCATGCAGTATACGGGCAAGGGACATGCCACTGAGTTACTGGGTGAAATATCAATATCTGGCAACCCACTGGTCACAGCGCTCCAGCTATCTTAACCGGTCGAGTATTGAACGCAGTGCGTCTCTCTGCTGGACTGTTCAGCTGCACTTGTCTCTCACAAAGCTCCAGTCTTCACAGTCTGAGTATATTCTGAGCGGGACAGACAGCTGATAAGACAGACGTGGTATAATACCTGAACACCAGCACGTCTGGCCAGTTTCTGGATTTCTAGTTTTCCGTTGTTTTGATCCTAAACCCAGAGGAGTGAAGTCTCAATCCAGGGACTCAGGGCCCTGTGCTAGCATTAGCATAGCAACCAGTCAACCGTCTTCAAGGCTATTCTCTCCGAAAAAAGACCCTACGATGGATAAAGTAAGTTTCTTGGACATGTTGTTTGCCTCTTTTTTATCTACGGAAACAATTTCAACCCTTTGACGGCATTATTTAGCGTTAAATTGGCTCGCTAGGGTCGTGGCGTTAGCCAGCTAGCCAACTTTAGTTGTCAACTTTCTAGCGTGTGTTAGCTGGATTGGCTAAACACGTTTAAATGGCTGGTGTTGTTCGTTTTGTAAATACGTTTATAGTTACTAAAATGTATTCTTTTTGGATGTACAGCTTAGTTAGCTGTTTAACAGCTAGCTTTCTGTGATGTTCATCCACCCAGAAGCTCCTGCTAGCTCTGTACTGTTGAACCAGCAAGCTACACAGCTAACCTGCTCCAGTATATCGAGCAGTTTACTAAAACGATATGATATTCGTCATATCTTAAATGTAAAACCGAGGCCAAGCTGATATCTTCGTACAAATGTTGATGGCAGAGATCTTTAACGGTATCACAGCAGCCGGTCATCTAGACGCCTGTATTGGGAACGCCCAAGACTGTCAGTCCTCACTTATAGCAACTTGCCTAGCTCACCTAAACCTTAAAATACTCTAAAGCATGAAAAGCAGCCTGCCTGTGCTGTAAAACACGCCCACTTGTTTGTATTTCATGTCAGTTTTTCTGCTAGTCAGCTCTGCCATGTGAAAGAATGCGTCACATGCTTCTTATTATAAAAGCATTTTCCGAATGGTGTTAAATATGATTAATATTATCATAGCCATTAACCTGTCTTTTTAACCAAGAGGCATTTCTGCTGTGAGTCTGTGTCCCTTTAGAGGACACAGATTCAAAAACATGTTAAATACCATTAAGGTCCTTGATTATGTCTTGTGCTGCCAGTGGTACAAGATGCTTTGGGTACCAGACAGAGGTGGTACCAGACAAAGATGCTTTCAGATGAAAATAGATGGAAGTTGTATTTCTTTGCTTTTGATTTAACCTTTCTCTAAATAAATGTTTGCAGGCAGATTTCCTGAAAGGCCTCCCTGTATACAACAAGTCTAATTTCAGTAGATTCCACGCAGACTCCGTGTGCAAAGCATCGGTAATCTTTTTAAATATTCATTTTAGTGTGTGAAATATTTGTTATTTTGAGTCCCTTAATATTGTCATAGTTGCCGTCATTTCAGTATTCTAGATACACTCTATGTACTGAAGTATTGGGACACACCTCTTAATTATTGAATTCAGGTGCCCCCTTATTTCCAGTGAAGGGCAATCGTAATGCTTTAGCATACCAAGACAACACCATGCATGGACACAGTTTGGGTAAGGTCCTTTCCTGTTCCAGCATGGCTGTGGACAAAGCAAGCACAAAGCAAGGTCCATAAACACATGGCTGGATGAGTTTGGAGTGGAAGAACTTGACTGGCCTGCACAGAGCCATGACCTCAACCCCATCCAACACCTTTGGGATGAACTGGAACAGAGATTGCTAGTCAGGCCTTTTCGTCCAACATCAGTGCCTGACCTCCTAAATGCTCTGCAGAATGAATGGACACACATTCCTTACAGAAACACTTCAAACTCTTGTGGAAAGCCTTACAAGAAGAGAGGAAGCTGTTATAGCTGCAAAGGGGGACCAACTTCATGATAAAATAAATGTATTTGAATGGAATGTCATTAAAGTCCCTATAGGTGTAATCATCAGATGCCCCAATACTTTTGTCCATATAGTGTGTATAGTGATTTTGTTCATTACCCTTATTTGTGAACTGGATTTTCAAAGTGCTTGTCACCTGTTACAGAATAGAAGACCATCAGTATATCTGCCTACGCGGGAATACCCCTCGGAGCAGAGTGAGTGTTCAAGCAAACTCTCGACACAAACTCTCACAAGAGGACAAACATGGATCACTGTGAATTTGGGCTTTGTGGAGCGGATTCCCAGACGGGGATTAAGCGTAGTCCTGCACTTAACAGAATCATGAATGGAGATTTTCCCTTAAAAGAGAAATATAGTCCTGGACTAGTCGTAATCCCTGTCTGGGAACTATTTATTACCTAAAGTCCGATGTGAATTGAAGGCAGCAGATGTTCATTTCACACTTTGACTGTTTTCTCTCTCCACAGTTATTGTTACAGAGAAAACAAATATTCTTTTGCGCTACCTTCATCAGCAGTGGGACAAGAAGGTATATCCTTCTTAATATTATTCTGAAAACAATTCTTGCCCTTACCAGTGCACATCACATTTTAGGAAGATGCTATTAAATAGGCTTAAATGTTTTGTATTTTAAATACCATATATATATATTTTCTTTATTAGCAACACTAAGATATGTGAATGTGAGACTGCAATTGTGTAGTATTACTGGTATCATACTCATGCCCAGATAGGACAAAATCGGAAGCTTGGATAATAGCAGTGCAGGTGTTCAGAAGTCTTCAGAGATGCTATCTGTTTTTCCATTTTAAAAATACAATGAAAGTGTTGATGTATACAATGAGTACAATGAAATCTGTAGATGTTTCCCTATTTTACATAAATGTCATAGGGCTGGCATTGCAAAAGAACTTGCATGATTTACATGCTAATATCACTGATCCCTATTATGTATATAAATGTTATTGAAATTTACTGATTTGATATTCTTTTATCCGAACATCCCCTCATCTTCATATATTTATCAAATAGTTTTCTACAGATCTTAATCAGGTGTGGAAAATAGTTATCCTAGTAGTAAGTGTGTTTTTTCCTGTAAGGAAACAGTATAGCTTTATAATAAATACTGGTAAATGCTAGTGCAGGTAAATGTTTTTAGGAGATTAGAAAAATACACTTAGAAGAATGGTTGTTTTGTTCCTAGACTGACTGCATTCCAGCCATTAAGTGAATTTGTTCAAATCAGCTGCACATTTTGCCTGGGCTATGAACAACATTGCTAGTTATTTTTAGTGGATTCTAATCTAATGTTAGTGTTTTCTTGAAATATGTAAAGACAGGGCCAAATATAAATGTGTGCAGAATAATGTATGTGTATATATATTGATCTTGTGATGGTTTTTTTTTAACATTAATTATTTATAAACTGTTGTCCTTTTTTATATTTGGAATGTACGAGTTTGCATGTTCACTGAAAATATGGTTTGGAAATTCTAATCTCCAAAGTATTAAAAAGGTTAAAAAATGCAAATATTATGCTGACCATGATATTTGATCATGATGAGTTTTTCATTATGATTGTTTGTGTGCAGAATGCAGCCAAGAAGCGGGAGCAGGAGCAGGGCGAAGGAGGGAGTCCTGCGCCTCCGCGTAAAATCGCGCGGACTGACAGTCAGGAGATGAACGAAGACTCCTAAATGGGCTCGTTACCAAACAGCACAAGGACAGGCACAATAATGACAGCCCTTTCAGAAGTTCGTAATACCTGGTCTACATTTCATGTAGACACTTGCACATGAGACTGGGATTTACTTAAAGAAAACAAACAAACAAACAAAAGAGAAAGAACGAGACCTTTTTTATGGTGTCCTTTTTTATTTTATTTTATTAAGCGCTTCCTGTCAAAGTGTCCCCTTTTGTGCATCCTGTTAAACACTTGAGGGTGCTGTTAGCTTCCACTGCCAGATTCTGTGGGCCCGGTGCACTGTAAACTGCTCTGGTAGGACAGGGAGGCTCAAGTACAAAAATACATTCAGCATGGAAGTATTTGGCAGTGTGTGGAAAGCTTAGACTGTTGTGCGCAGGTCTGCATGTGCAAATGACGATTGACACTGATTAGAGGGCTGCTTTGATCTCTGATGGTCTAGGCTATGAACCATTCCCACTAGCTTGGCTAAGGAGTTGTTTTTGTTTTGTTCTTGTTTTTTTTTTTTTTTTGTTTTGTTTTTTCCCTACAGACAGTGCCCACCAGGCACTTCGTTTCATACACACATGAAGCAGCTCTAGTTTTGGAGGAACATAAATGTAGGTGTATTGGTGTAAGTTGTGTGATATCTTCCTAACGTGTGCCTACTTGTGCATGAACGCACTTAAGATTTTGATTTCTTGCTTCGAAAATTATTTGGAGAGGCGATATCATGTTGGTGCTGTTTTGGATACATGAAACAGGTCACCGACTGTTTGTTCTATTATTGAAGGTCTGGAGATGCAAAATGCCAACCTTTTTCTTTCTTGCCAGTTGGATTTCCCCTCTGATATTTGAGTGTTGACTTTGTTTGACAGCCTTGCGTGCTGGATGTTTTTGGGTTTTTTTTTCTTTTTATGGTAGCTCTCCCCAGCTAAGATAATGAAATGGTAGTTTTATAGAGCTGCAGGTTCAGTGTCCTGCTCCAGTTCTGATTTGTGCTCTTGAAGCATTTGGAGCTCTGCAGGACTATGCACTTGACCCGATACGAATAAAGGGTCAAGTCAGATGTCGGTAATAACTAACAGAGCAGATAGTCAGTTGATAGAGCTTAATGCATGTGGCTTACCTATGTGTCTCACCTGGTATGATGTGAGCACAGTGTACCTGAACTATATCGCTTTGACTTTGTTCAGAACACTGCGCTTAAAGCATTGTGTTAAGGCGTGTCAGTTGTTTCTTTTAAGTGCTCCTTTGCCCCGTCAGTGTTTTTTGTTAAGTGTTTGTTCTGTTATATATTTAAAAAAAAGTTGGAAATGCAGATGAAGCCATTAGTGTTGGCTAAAGCATGTGAGTTATGCAGCTGTGGTAGGTCTTCTTTGGTTTTAGCAACAGAAGGGACCTAAACTGACTAATGCATAGTCTGTGAGGCAAGGGGGTCTAGCTGCATTTCTAACTACAAAGGTCAGTCCTTAGAACATACAACCCACTACTCAACCCAGCTCTAACCCTGACTTTAGAGTATAACTTACCCAAACATATCTCTTAACACCACCATTCCTTGAACGTTGCATTATGCGGTAAGTGGTTCTGATCATGCTTTGCAGAAAGGTAGTTTCAGGATCTGACTAATTACCTTGCAAGCACTACAGAAGGGTTTTGATTCATTGCTTGAACTTTTTGATGCATTATACTGAGCATAATGTGTCCCAATGTTCTCACAGAAAGAGTTTCAGGTTTAGAATCCACTATACACACTTTGTAAACACACCTAACCGCTGCTATGTTTCCTTGAATACATTGCCTGCTTCTGACTGGTCAGACCAACATGCTCAAGAGTATATAGCTGTGATCCTGCCTTATTCAGTATGTGGAGTATATTCAGAATACAAATCACCAAGAAATTGCAGCAAACTGTTCCTTGTCTCTTTCAGAAATGTGAGTGTACCTTCCTCGATTTGTATTTTCTCCTAGAAGCCTTCCCAATTTCTTTATACATTAGATCAACATTGTTCTTTGAGGAATAAAAAAATATATAATGCGGAGGGGAATAAAGTGTCCATACTTCTGATTCATGTTATTTTCTCCTTACTTTTCCACCAAGGGCTGAGTAGGGTAGAGTATCTTTTTCAAGCAAAAGTCTCAATGAAATGAGTAAAAGAAGAAAACAGGGTTTGTAGAAGTAAAAATATCGCCCATAACTAAAGTCATACTATAGGCTACCTAATGGGTTAGAT
Organism: Hydrocynus forskahlii; assembly: GCA_037974365.1. NCBI lineage: Eukaryota > Metazoa > Chordata > Actinopteri > Characiformes > Alestidae > Hydrocynus > Hydrocynus forskahlii. The sequence goes on along the minus strand of JBBPCX010000038.1, from coordinate 14,594,029 downwards.
TTTATTACAGGAAGCTATAAATATCATAGTCTGTAGAGTCTAATCTTTCTCTACACAACAAATGCAGTGATGTTAGCGAGCTAGGTTAGCTAGAGTTAGCGTAGTTAGCTTAGAGTAATACAAAATAGTAGTTTGATGATAACACTATCATACAAAATTCAGATATGTTGAAAATAAGTTCATATTTTATGACAGCACATATATTATGAGGTATAAAAACGATGATTATCCTTACATATATGTTGCTGTGTAAAAATAACCTTCAGGGTGGTAATACTGTTAGCATTAGATGTGTGCATCAACAATAAATGTATACCTGACAGTCACGGTTGACCAAAATCAAAGGTTCCTAGGGTTAACCTTCGAAATTCCATAGAAAATGCTTGCGGGTCATTTTTGACCCACGTATGGAAAAGTGTGGTACTGATACAAAAAATGCAATTACTTAAAAATATAAAAATTACATACCAATCCAAATGGCCTCATGTCAAAGACAACATATTTGAGGAATATATGGATACAAATTTAAAATGACAAAAATCTTGCAACAAAACAACTGCTCAGATCATTTTTCACCTGCCTTATGCATCAAAGGGTTAAAAATGTATTACGGTGGTCTCTTATTTTTTTCGTAAATAGGTTTCTCTACTCACATTACTAACAACAAAAAAAATTAAAAATTAGTTGCAATTACTTTGCAAAACTATTTAAATAACTTAGTGTTGTGCACTCTCACTGGACCGTCACTGTCTCTCTATAGCAACAGCTTCATCGTGAATTTACCGTTTACCGGTGTCCTATTGGCTCTGCAGGAGCAGCTCTGGATTTCTATTGGCTCAGTAGTGTGTCATTTTAAAGGCCTGAGGCAGTCCTGCAGGTGTCCAGGCTGGAAAAGAGGAGCAGAGTTTGTCGTAGCAGCAGATGTCCAGCAGGTGTAATCCCTCACTAATCTACAGTTTTGCTGTCAGTACACCTCAAAGAAATATGCAGTGTTGGGTGTAAAGGAACAATAAGTAATCTTTAGTTAGGAAAAAGTCCCAGGTAGAGTAAATGGACACGCAAATATCCTGAAATCTGGTCCAGATCAACAGATTCCTTTTAGATTAGATTATTGGATTGGCTACAACAGATTATCGCTCTCCTTTTTCCACGACACCAACTAGGAGAGGAATAGTACGACGTTTCTATGCTGTGAGTCTGTTATTTAACAGGTAAGTCACTTTTGTAACACTGAATACCACTTACATATAGAGCTAATTTAGTATTTTCGTATATTCACCCCATGGAAAAAGATCTGCAGGGATGTTTACTCGATTACTATCATAAACTTTACTGTAGCATGATGCATTATACCCTGTTATACTGATTATAAAACAGTACTTGTTATTTTTTGAAACGTCAAGACCATTGTATTGATTATCAAAGATTGTAGCTCCATTGTCTGGTATAAAAATGAATATGAATAATGACAATTGAATTGAACTGAATTTGACAAATCTTGCTTCTAATGCAGTTTTGTGCATAGTCAGTAAGTAAAAGACACTGAGATGGGCCTAGCAATAAGGGAACTTTGCTAAACTGCTCCTTCTATTGGACTGATAGGGGGAAATTCCAGGTCATAAGAATTTGAGTCACAAATAATCAGATTTAAGGTATTCTAACATTGCCCTATGTGTTAAGATACATGCTTGTCTATTTAAACAAGATATGCATAGTGAGTAATTACAAAATTAAAACGTCATGAAACTTCCCATATGTCACAAAAGTGAATGCTTGTTTGGTGTTCAGCTCTTGTTTACTTGCTTCACTTGTAATACTTGAAGGCTGAACATCTACTCCAGCACCGTTCATAAATCCTTTCCTTCTGTGTTTATACTCAGCAAGCTTTGCTCTGATTAACTACAGCTTGGTCTAATTATATACATACTTTATACATATAAAAGTCAAAGTAAAGTGCATTTGAGGATCAAATGCATTGTGATAACAGTTGCTTTCTTGGAGTCGTACTCAGGGTAATATTCCTCAACTTCTACTGGAGGGTGTTGTAAACAAACAGTTTACAGTTATTAATAGCGAAAGTCGCTCTCTCTGGTCTGGCCTCAATGGATCCAAAAGTGTAAAGGGAGATGTTGCATTATTTCAGTATTTCGGGCATAAAGAGACTCAGTATAAGCTGTAAAGTGTAGAAAAGAGCAGGGGTTGATTTAAAATGTTTAGAGAGTTTGGGTTGGGTTGAGTTTGTCTACATTCATGTTTCACCAACGCCACACCTCCAGAGGGCTCAGCACTGACCTGGCATCCCCAGGTCACCCCCTTCTGCTTATGCTGCCATTTCTTTGAGTCACAACCCTTTATAATTGAACTTATTGAAACTAATGATATTTACTTGCAATATCAGACTACTATTTTTTTGTTTTAATGAGATAAATCGGCGTTCCGTGATGTTTTGTGGAGATCTGTTGCATCAGAAGATGCAACATCATGAATAGACACAGAACAATCAAAGAACATCACTTAATTGTCTACTCCATAAGAACAACAAGAGGCTTCAAAACAGTCAGAATCAGAGGATTTCATCAGCCTGATGAACTCATGGTGGTCTAAATCAGAGGCCTTAGCCGCCAGGCTGGTTGAGAGAACTAATACCTTGCATGAAGAGATCAGGCTTTTCAAACTGAATTTTATTTTAAATAATTGCTGAAAAGTTTTCTTTACCCCCAATTAATGACCTACAAATTAAGTGTAATAATCAACAATGCATCATAACCTATTGAAACTGTCTCGTCTCCAGGTAACCGCTATGTTGACCAGCTTCATGGATGGAATTCTCTGCTGCTTAACGGGGAAGTCTGCCAACGTTGTGGTGCCCATTGAATCATCCGAGCCTGCGGATGGTTTCGAGTTTGTGGAGGTGAAGCCCGGCAGGGTGCTGCGGGTCCGGCACATCATCCCTGACCGGCCAGTGGTGGAGGAGCCGGGCAGCGGGGAAGGGGGCAGCGTGAGCTGCAAGAGGAAAATCACTGTGTACCGCAATGGACAGTTACTGATCGAGAATGTGAGTGAGGCAACCCATCCTGAGCTTGTGCGCTGTCAGAATGGAGACAGTATGGTGGAGATGGATGATCTGGACAGTAGTAACCCAGCCTCAAGACAAGCTGTAGACTGTAATGCAGTTACGCCCCAAGAGCAGCCTCAGCAACCTCAGCGCAGGCGTCGCAAGCCCAAACGCACTGTGATGATCGACTGCGAGCGCAAGATAACCCGCTGCAAAGAAACACACCCCGATGTGGCCTTGTTCTTCATACATGGAGTAGGAGGGTCTCTGGACATCTGGGAGAGCCAGCTGGACTACTTCTCCCAGCTGGGCTATGAAGTTATTGCCCCAGACTTCACGGGCCATGGTGCAAGCTCCACCCCTCAGATCACAGCTGCCTACACATTTTATGCCCTGGCCGAAGACATACGAATAATATTCAAGAGATACGCAAAACGGAGAAATATTCTCATTGGGCATTCATACGGGTGAGGGCCCATTTATTACTCCCCTTATTCGTTGGCTCTAACGTAGAGGAAAAAATTTTTCGCATCATCAGCAGAACTTTCTGAAAACACTTTTTCTACAGATTTTTGGAATCACCTGTTTATTAATTTGTCATTTTGTATGCAATGTTAATTGTATGAACATTCCTGGAGCGTCCTCTTGTAAGTGATTTTTCCCTGTAGTGATTGTGTGTGTCAGGTAATTTATACTATTGTCCAGTCTCTACGCTTTAGAATTAAACCCACTGGATTAGTTTGAGTCTTTAAGACTCTTAGATGTAAATGAGCTCTGTTTTGATTAACTAAATGTACATGAATGTTTTTATATGACATCATACAAGCAGGCTGTTTTGCAGAATAGTTTCCATCGGGACGTGGGACTACATACGACATACATACTGTTTTTCCTACATTTTTTTACTGCTTTTTACAGCTTATAGCATCCTATTAATTATTTTAAACCTGAAAAATTGCTTAGGACCATATTAAATTCATTTTCTAGGTTTATATGCACCCAGTTTAGTTTTGTAGTATTGAGTCCAAAGTCTTGAATTGTAGTGTTTATGGAGTCATTTCTCTTTCCATTTTCCTCAGCGTGTCATTTTGCACCTTCCTTGCCCATGAGTATCCGGATCAGGTTCACAAAGTTGTGATGATTAACGGTGGTGGTCCTACAGCTCTGGAACCCAGCCTGTGTTCAATATTCAACCTGCCCACCTGCATGCTACACTGTTTGTCACCGTGCCTGTCCTGGAGCTTCCTCATGTAAGAGCGTTAAAACATCGTTTCTCTCAAGTGATTGTTCTCTGCAGTGAGTTTGTGTGTGTCAGCTGTAACAACGTTACTGGACTCCTGAAGACATCACTTATATAAACTGCACTTGTTTAATCCAGGGCTGGATTTGCTCATCAAGGGACAAAAGAAAAGAAACTTCTGAAAGAGAAAAATGCCTTCAATGTGTCCTCCTTTGTCCTGCGGTCTATGATGAGTGGTCAGTACTGGCCGGAGGGTGACGAGGTCTATCATGCTGAGATCACTGTGCCCACTCTCCTGGTGCATGGCATGTATGACAAGTTTGTGCCAATCCAGGAAGACCAGCGCATGGCAGAGGTAAACACTGGCATCAAAAACCTTTGTACCTCATATCAAAGTGGTATCATCATTTAGGAGAAAGAATAAACACTCATAAGAGAGTATACAATATGTATAATACATACAATATGTATTATATATAAATATGGATACTATATATTTGCAGTGTAGAAGTGTTGGTAGATCCAGAATGGAAATGAAAAAATCTGAAAGGCATGTCTTCCATTTCACTCTCCACAGATTCTGCTTCTGGGTTTCCTGAAGGTCATTGATGAGGGAAGCCACATGGTAATGATGGAATGCCCCGAGACAGTCAACACACTGTTACATGAATTTTTCCTCTGGCAGCCGGCCACTACCTCAAAACCCAAACAAGAAACACTTCCAGCAACTGCTAACAAAACCTCCGGCTCTAAAGAAACAGCAAGGCCGACAACCGCACCTAAGTCTGCGACCTCAAAGCCTGAACAAGACCTGACCAGGCCAACGACTGCCCCGAGGACGAGCTATGAGGGGACAGAAATGAGAAAGTAACACAACGGCGATCTGGTTGACATTAAGAACCTGCAGTTTTCTCCTCTGAAAGCGAGGGAGCAGTGGCCGAGCTGATCCGGGCTCCTCGTGAGGATTCGCTGTAAATGAGCCAAGACTCGGGGGCCGGATGGCAGCAGTTGCTCTAGGCCTGTTCAAGCTTTCATCTTGGTTTCTAATGTATTTACTATAAACCGAAGCAGGCACATCAGCCTGTAATCATTGACATTAGTCCACAACAAGGAAAGTGATGTCACTCAAAGATGTTTACATGGAAAATGGAGGTTTCAAGTTGTTTTTTGTCTAGACAAAGGACTTTTTAATTGCACTTCCTAAACCACTAGTAAAGCAGAACAGAAAGAGTCTTAATATTTTTAAACTATTTTAGGCCAACTACTAAAAAATCTTAGGGTCTTCAGAAATCAAGGGTTTGCAATAAATACAATCACTGTCTGAAGAACAGGAGGTAAAGAGCGAAGAACTTAGCATTTATAGGTGCAATTAAAAACAAACATTGTATAAAGGCTTGGATACACTGACACATAACAGGTGAGTTAAGTAGCTCCAAGGAGTGAATCACTTGTTCTTTCAGTCCATCAGTCGCCTCTGTGTACACACATTAGGGAACCAGTGCAGTTTTTGTTAAGAAAAGAAAAAACAGGATGGTCTGCATATGTGGGCCTTTAGGAGATCAGAGAAATATTTACCTGGTGTAACATTTCTTTCAAAACAAAACACAGCATGAACTGATCACGATCAGTGTTACATGCATACAGTCACAGTCAGAACAAATCTAGCATCTACCAAACAGCAACTTTACAGTAGGAAAAACGTTCTTGTAAATATAATCGGATTCTTTCCAGCTAATTTTGGAAAATTTCTGTTGTGACTTTTTTACATAAAAGACAGCTGGTTTTATTTTAAAAATTACAAAAATGAACAAACTAGGTTTTGTTACAACAGACTATTTGTAAATAGGAAATTGCCTCTAGTTTTTTTTTTTTTCCAAATGCAAACCTTTTGTACCTCCTTGTGAGGGCCTGACAGTCTAGCATGGACAGAAAAATGTTCTAGTTTTTGGTATGACTAAGGACTTTGACATGATCGTTTGTTTTTATACTTTGAAAATAAATGTATTTGGTACAGGAAACAATCACAAGGTTATTGTCCAATACAGGCATGAACATACAGTACCTTCCTTTTTCATGCAGAGATGTTCTCAAATTTGTTCCTGAACTACCGAATATGAAATTTTTAGAAATCCATTTCCTTTGTTAGAAAAAAACAAAAACATGCACTAGGTGGCAGGGCAACCCTACAGGTAAAAACCCCCATCTAACTGTACCTGATTTACTACACCAGAAGCCAGTTTCATAGACCCACATTACACTTAAGCATGGACTAAACATTTTCGATGAGTCACCATTGATAATACAACTTAGCACAAGGCTGAACTTAATCCATGTCCAGCACAGCACTGCTTATACTTGGAAATTACAGCACTCAATTTAAATATTAAATCGGGGGAAAAAATTAAGAATTAGACCATTTTAACTTGGCAAAAGCCCAGTGGTTACTGGTTAATTATGGCAACATTAACCATTACATCTAATTTCACTGCTACACCCAAATCCATAGTTTATTAAGAAACCTAAAAGAAATTGGTATAAAAGTACACGCATCACTTTAATGGGGACTCTACATACATTTTTATACACAAGGCCTAGGGCAAAGGTCTACTGCGTTGCGGATCAGCATCGGTCCGCGAGTCAGTTGGTACCGGGCCGCGGACAGACAGAATTAAATATTTTATCAGTCTGAAAGATATTTTTTTTAAAAAACGCTCGTCTAGGTCATATATTATAGTACATCGAAAATTTAGCCCACAAGCCAGCAAAATTCAGTAAAAAAACAAATGCACTTTTTTAGTTGTACCTATTGTGTCTTCACCGGTCCATGAAAATACTGTTTTACATGCAACTGGTCCGTGATGCAAAAAAGGTTGGGGGCTGCTGCCCTAGGGAACTGGGCTGGGCAGCCCTGATCTAAAGTTAATATAAATCTTTTTTCTAAGTATACATGGATTGTTTTCAAGGGCATGGGGAAAAAAAGACAATCCATATATGTTGGAAGTCACTTTTATTTACATCAATCACTTTTTACTTCAGAGGAATGAAGCGAGAGGAGTGGGTGGCTCCAATACCAGGGCGACCGTGCTTGACTGGCTTGTATGTGATGGAGAACTCTCCAAGGTAGTGACCAATCATCTCAGGCTACAAAAAAACATGAGGGTGAACAGTGTTAAATTAAATCAGGCGTTTATACCAGCTCACCTGTCTAGAGCTGCAATACAACATTGTTCTTTTTGTTCTTTTAAAGAAATAGTCCCATAAGTAAGCCAGACACATTCAATCAAAAGTAAGAGACACAAATGCATTAATCAGTCAAGATGACTGACACGATCTAGGTAAACAGTGCCAACAAACCACTACTTTGGCAACATCAGAACACAGGTATTTTATAAAGCAGGGTTGGCTGGAAATCCTAAGGAAATGTAAGGTCTGCGTACCTTGATTTCAACCTGGTTGAAGGTCTTGCCATTGTACACACCAACCATGGAGCCCACCATCTCTGGAAGGATGACCATGTCTCTCAGATGGGTCTTCACCACCTCTGGCTTCTCCATGGGAGGGGCCTCCTTCTTGGCCTTGCGCAGGCGTTTCAGGAGGGACTGCTGCTTCCTTCTGAGCCCACGGTTCAACCTCCTCCTCTGGCGAGCACAGTACAGCTGCATAAGCTGCTCACTGTAGAACAGAAATGACTGAAGTCAGACACTTATACAAATAACAGTGAAATGGTGGAACTTCACTTTGCTTTTAAGCATCTTTTAGGTCTTCAATAGTCACGTTTCCACTGCAGGGTACAGACACGTCATATTCAGTTGTCCATCAGCAGGCCCGGCCCTAACAAATTTGGAGCCCTAGGCAAGATTTTAGGTGGCGCCGCCTTGCATCGCAGTAAATTCCTCTGCTAGTGTACATATACAGTAACCCCCCGCCTCTCGCAGGGGTTACGTTCCAAGAGCACCGGTGTATAGTGAAAAACTGCGTTGTGTTTTGGTAAAAAAAAAAACTCTTAAAATACCTATTTTTACAGTGTAAGCCCTAAATATGCCCCCAAATATGGTCCCAAAACACTTAATTCATTTTAATACAATTTAATACATTACCCTTAACGAAAACGTAAAGGTAAACCTGTACTCATACTGTACAGTTTACACTGAACTCCTGCAGTGCTAGAATGTAAATACTGATATTATAATTTAGCACTAAAGAATTATATATTGCCACGAAAAAAAAGCAAAAAAAATGTGGAGGATATCTGCATTGAGTTTTCGCCAGCAATTATTAGTTCGGTTCTAAGAAAAAATTACTGAATCTGAAACTTTAATTTCATTTTAAACTCAGCTTAATACATTACCCTTAAAATACAAAGGCAAAGCTGAACTATTATTGATTTATTATTAAACCCATATACGTGCTGGACAGTGTACAATGAACTGCCATCTCCCACAATTAATTCATGCACGGGTGTTTTCTTTGGTATGTGCTGCCTTTTTCTTTGGTATAAGGGATACGGTAATTTAATTGAATTTTTTAGTAATAAAAATACAGTAAAATGTACGGGTAATCAATTTTTAGAGTTCAGTAATTTACTGTTCGCAGGCAGCGCGTCTTATTCAGTCCGCCCCTGTTCTGAGTACAGCGGTATTTAATCCTCCGAAGTCGGAGCTCCCTCCTGAGGGATATTTCGACTGTTCCAAAACAATCATCTAAAGCGCCGCAAGTTTTTAGAAACATTTAAGTAACACCACTAGAAACCTTGAATTTTCTAGTTTTCAAATATGTGTTTAATTAAAATATATTGATGGCGCTTTGTAAATACAATAAAAAGAACTCGTGATTTTCTGTGCCTCAGGCAGCAAGCAGCCTGTTGATGACACGAAAGATGAGCATTCTTTGTGTTCTCTGGACAGCAGAAAAACATTAATACAGTTGTTTTATGAGAAAATGTGGCTGAATTTATGTTAATAATTGTAACAAAATTAGTAAGTTACACCTTTAATAACTTGGCACAAAAATTTATAAAAAATTATATATTGCCACGAAAAAAGCAAGAGAGATGTGGACTGCCGTCTCTCACAATTCATTAATGCAAAAATGTTTTCTTTGGTATAAGCAGGGTAAATACAGTAATAATTTAATTTAATTTGTTTGACGTTTTGTCCGAAACCCACCAAACTTCATGCAATACTGCAGGCCAATGTCCCCATCACACATGTGGTGGCCTCATAGGAAAGTTACGTATCATTTATATTATTACTACTACTTAATAGGCTTTGCTAAGCAAGTAAATTCATGTGGGCTTGTTCTTTTCATGTTAAGACACATTAAAACCAACTAGTTTTAAGAATAGTGGAATGTTACACTATTTTTCTTCCTCCGTTTGTGGCACCCCCTGGATGGATGGCACCCTTAGCATTTGCCTATGCCACGGGCTGGCGCTGTCCATCAGGCAAATCTAGTAACTAGATTTAATCTCTACTCCACCGTGGCTCCAAGCAAGATGAATAGGTACCAAAACAAACAATGCAGACTACACACGTCAGAGATACTGAGTGTCAAGAACATCCCTTTACTGTTCTCCACTGCTACAGAATTCGTCACACTGAGTAGGACATTAGGCCCATTTCCTGCCAAGTCACATAGTACATCAAAGAGGCACTAACTAAAGTAGCTAACAAATGAGGTGCCTGGGACCAAGCAGTGAGCTGATGACGATCATCCAGTGGAAAAGTTACTTTTAACAGCTCTGAAGGCAATCCTCATCTAATCCACTGGGCATTTTGATGTGGACATCAGGCGTCACCTTTCATTCATCAGTCCGAAACAGACCTTTCATTTAACGAATTAGAGAGGCTGGTTGCTTACTAGGACATGTCCAGGAGTTGGTCCAGGTCCACACCTCTGTAGGTGAACTTCCTGAAGGTACGCTTCTTCTTCTGCTCAACGTCCGCCTGCAAAGACATTTCATTCAAATAATTTACAAATATTAATCCCATGAGTCCCAATACAAGTTATTGCCCCAAAGGCTTTTCTGTATGTTTGGGTAAAGACTTACACTAAAGACTTACACTATATGGACAAAAGTATTGAGACACCTTACCATTACACTAACGAACTTTAATGACAACACTCAAATACATAAAATTTGCAGCTATAACAGCTTCCTCTCCTCTTGGATGGCTTTCCACAAGATGTTGGTGTTTCTGTGGGAATGTGTGCCCATGTAGAGCATTTATGATGTCAGGCACTGATGTTGGATGAGAAGGCCTGGCTCGTTATCTCCGTTCCAGTTCATCCCCAAGGTGTTGGATGGGGTTGAGGTCAGGGCTTTGTGCGGGCCAGGCAAGTTCTTCCACACCGCACTGATCCAACCATGTCTGTATAGACCTGTTTTTTTGTTTTTTTTTTCCCTTTATAGAAAAGGTTCCTCCCCAAACGGTGTCCACAAAGCTTGGCATTTATCCAAAGAAGTCTTGGTTTCTTGGAGCATTAAGATTGCCCTTTACTGGAAGTAAGGGGCCTAGCCCAAACCCTGAAAAACAGGTGTCGCAATACTTTTGTCCGTTTAGTGTGTTTCATACACACCACTGGAATTGATGGGCCACCTGAATTCAATAGGTGTCCCTATACTTTTGTCCATACAGTGAATATTGCTTGTGGGCTACATTAGCCTCGTAGCTCCAGGCAAACAACGAATTAACAAAATTGAAAACATGACTCCAGCTGATCCAGTACGTTTGGGAAAAGAGAAAAACGTTACCCAGACGTGTTACAGACTGAAGATATTATACAGAAGTGAGAAGTTGAGTTAAAAAGAGCTGCTGAAGAACCACCAAGGACCAGGTACAGAACCTGCCGATTCAAAACCTCTTACTGAGCCCAAACTACAACTAATAGACTTTTTACTGTATAATGAAACACAACCGATCTAACATCCCCCACATGAGCTACCACACACTAAGAGCCTCACATTGTCGAATTTAAACCCAACAGGCTGACGGCACTTAGCTCCAACTACTGCCTTAATCTGAGCAAAAGTGCCCGTGTTTCCAAAAATACAGCCACAAACGGGTCAAGTAACACTAATTTGCAACAAATGCATCGCAACCGACGCACATTTGCTCATATTTGCGGCAGATTCTCTCAGATTCGACTAAAACACAAATAAAACGCCACCAACCATCTTGAGATATTCGCCGGAAAAGGAAGGTTCCAAGGCTCGCCAGGAGTAAAAAAAAATCCTGGGCGTCCCGAGCACTGTAAAAGTCGCCCCCTGTAGTATGGATGATGAACTGTCCTGCTGGTGCACGAGATGATCAGCAGCAGGTGGCGCTAACGGACTGGCCTGTTTAAGCGTCACTTCAACTACACTGTATGTACACTTCTTAATTATTACATTCGGTGTGGAAGCACTTTATTGGCCAGCAGAGAGCCGTTACCTCAACCCCATCCTATAAGAACAAAAGTATTGGGACGCCTGACCATTACACCAACAGGGAACATAATGATATTGCATTCAAATCCCTAGACTTTAATATGGAATTGGTCCCCTCTTTGCAGCTATAACAGCTTCCAATCTTCTTGGAAGGCTTTCCCCAAGAGTTTTTCAATGGGAAATCGTGCTCATTCATTCTGTAGAGCATTTATGAGGTCAGGCACTGATGTTGGACGAGAAGGCCTGCCTCCATATTAAAGTCTGTATTTGAATGCAATGTCATTAAAGTCCCTGTTGGTGTAATGATCAGGCGTTCCGATACTTTGGTTCATACAGTGTAAGTTAAAGACTGATGGGTGTTTGAAATGGGAGATCAGCACACTCTGCTGGACTCTGGCCCTCCAGGACCTGAACTGATGAGCCCTGTCACACACTCACAATCCCTGGAGCTCCAGTGTTGATCTATAAACAGTGGAAAACTGAACTGGACAAAGTTAATGGTTGTAACAGTCTAGCTGAGAAAGACAGATGAAAATATTTGAGATGTGGCATTGTTTAGAGGCACTAAGCAGACATGTCTTATTCAACATTTAGTAGAGTCAAGAGAATAATAATGTGGCTAAAAACTGATCTTCAGTGAGAATTTAATGAATATTAGTTTGAAATGAAAGGAAGAGTTAAAGCCATTTAAAACTTGGCATTTTAAAAATCCCACTTCTGAAAGATTTCTGTTCAATGTATGTATCCAAGCTGAATCACTCAGAGCAGCTGTGCAATTCTTTGGTTCTGATTCTACTGGTTGCTGGTTTAAGGCCACTGTGTGAATCAGAGCCAGAAACCAACAGACTTTTAATGAACACCACAACAATGCATTTGAAAGAAAGGTGAAAGACTCCAGCCAAAAATTCTTAGGTTGTTTCCCATGTTCTTGTGTGATCTACAGCACTGTTCCAGAAATTACTGTCTCTACACAGAATTAGTTTGTTAGAGCTGTAAGCCAGTGTATATATTCATATGTATAACCTTATCATGAAGCATTTAAGTTCCCATAATCAGAAAAACAGACTTTGAAACATAAGAACACAAGTGTTTCTTTAAATCATTTATTTCAAATAAAACTCCTCTCTTTTTTTTGCATAAGTGCACAGTGCACTAAAACAGCCACCTGAGGGAAATCTACATCCTTTTTAAAAAAAAAAAAAAAAAAAAAAAAAAAAAAACACACATATAGCAGTACAAAATTTTTTTAAAAACTTACACAGTTTAGGTGTCTAATACATCTTTGTAGTTTCTCTTTCAAACAATTTTTAAATAAAATGGTCAAAGGCTCAGTGAGTAAACAAAATCCACAAAATTGAAAATAAAACATTTGTCTCCTAACAGAATTAAAGCTGAGGAAATGGGAGACCCTGTCACTCCACGTCTGGTGTGGTTCTGTGCTGATGTTCCACCAGACAATTAAAAATCTATTGCTAAGTAGCTCTGTCCTAATACAAAATACACAATGAACGTGATCTCCTCATATAGGAGTCTTTGTTCATGATTTACACACATACACGCTCGCACACACGTACACCCTCCAATAACTTTGTAACGTTCGTCAGACACCAGCCCCAAAGCTCAATATTGTTTGGGATCAGAACATCCATTTCCCTGACAATTTGTATTGCATTGTGGAGGTTGGAGGGAAACGCTCAGCGCCGATAAGGATGGAAGCCCTGTACATTGTGGTTTTGTCCACGGCCGAAACTGCTCGCTGTCGGTTGGGGGCCTGATGAGGGCTGTGCAGAGGGGGCAGCGTACGAAGCAGTCTGCTGGCTGGGGTCAGCAAAACTATGTCCAAAGCCACTCAAGTCCTGACCATAACCTGTTAAAACAGACACAAACAGAAGTTCAAGATGAATAACTAAATAAGCGTGTATGAAATTGGGACTTTTTGAGGAACATTTATCCTCTTTTCAAGACCAGGTGTTTGAAACTGCAGGTGTTAAAAGCTGTAGAGCAAAAAAATGAATTAACTAAGACGCTATGATTAAAACAGAAGCAAGATGAAAGAAAAAAAAAGGAAAAGAAAGCTATTTAAAGACAATAAAAATAAATGCTTGGATAATACACATTCTTTGAAATAATTTCTGTTATTTTCATGGGTTTATTTAAATGAAAACAGACAGGAACAGCTTGCTGGCATGGCCACAAATATTTTATATCTTACATTCAACTTCAGATATGTGCAGTCGTCTGTAAAACATCTGGCGAGCAAATAGCAAATGCTGCATAAAACAAAGTTGCACAAAATACAGAAAAACATTAAACTGTGTTATAATTAGATCATCATTTTGCCAGCAAAGCAACGCGGAGATGAAGAAAAATAAAAAGTCAAAGGGAGTCATCTGTGCATAGTAAACTACAGCTACGATGCCACTGGATATTTACTAGTATTCTACCAATCAAGACGTTTGGGAAAAGTTGGGCAAATCTAGGCTGCCAGTACATAGAGAGGAGGATGAGTTTTGTCCATCTCAGCGTACACCTCTAACACTGGCCTCTAAAATGACATGTAGCTGTATTTAGTATACAATGTAGAGGAAAAAACAGTGTATACCGGATGGAAAATATACATATAACACATGAACATGGTATGTGCACCACTTGGGTATGTAAAATGCATGTAAGAAGGAAAACAAAAACTATCATTGAAGTCTGATGAGTCTATGTACTATTGCATCTGCTGTTTTATTGGATGGTTGTAAAATACAGTAGCTCACACCTACCTGCACTATATCCCTGCTCATCCTGACCATAACTGTGAGAAGGACGCGTTGGTCCGTAGGCAGAGGGGTCCTGAGGATAGTTACCCAAGCCTATCAGGGAGATGAGGAGACCAGGTTGACTAAACCCAGAGAGAGTCTATCTTTAACACTAACTCCGGGGGATAGATTCCTACCAATCAAGGCAAAGCCTTGACAAATTGATCTGCTTTCTATGGCGAGATTAGCCTGCTCTGAGACTTGAAGATCTAAAGACGCTGAATCAGGAACAATTAAGGTGAATGGATTGGTCCTTTTGCTGACTTCATATCGTTAAATACTGTGCTTATCTTAAGGGCATTCAGCCCTAATGATATTGATGAATGGAAGCGAAGCATAAGCATGACACACTAAGGCAGGTGAGGGCAACACTAATGCACTGAGAGTAGCTCTGGTTCACTCGGCAGTCTCGGGATGTGACATCTTAAACCTGGGATTTCGCACATGAGTTTGTTTAATTGGTGTATGATACATGCAAAGTCTCTGTTTTTTGTGTTTTATCAACATTTGAGGCATGGTACCACCTTGTGTGTGTGTGAGAATCATAACCAGCCATGGACTGTTTTGTTCTTTTGTTCAAGCAAATGTAAATAATTTAGGTTAGAAATAATGCAAGCCAATCTATGTGTTCAACGTATGGCAGGTATTTTGCAGCCATAATAAACAGCATAATGAAAAGCAATGTAATTGCTTTTCAAATGTTCATTGTCCAAAAAAAAACCAAGTATCTCCAAAATAGTAACTTTGCAGAAGAAGGAAAAGATAGTCCTTATAAGTTAATGTAAAACATTTTATTTAAGGTAATTCTGGATCATTTATATTGCATTTATTTTGAAAATTTCACACAATGTGTAAAAGGTGGCTGCAGTGTTCAACTGATGTAGAAAAACAAAAACTGAAACAACAGAGATATCATGGTTTTCTTTGGACATAAATAATATAATTCATCCCTAATCAGTAGACAGTGTCCTGGTGCAGTTTGTCTCTCTGACCCATCATTGCCACTAAATATTACAGAACGAAAAACTGTCTGTATCAGATTTAAATAACAGATTTGCTCAGCTTCAATACATCGCAGAATCATCCAAGCTTGCTACAGTTTTATATAAAGGACGTGTCACACCATCCAAAACGCAACAATGCAGGATTCAAACATATGACTGATTGTCTTCATCCTAATGCACATAAACTATAAAACATCCATTTGACCATATTCACAATAGTGGTGGATGTGTCACAACTTGCTTAAGTTCAAAATGAAGCTTGTGTGCAAGTGATGCCGTCATGCCAAGTCAGCCATGTGTTAGAAAAAGCAAGCTCTTGCTTGTGTGAGGATCACTGTAATGGACTGCAGCTAAGGTGGTTTAGAAAATGGATCCACGCAGCAGTAACAGGAGAAGACATGGCACGGTTCAGGTGAGCCATTTACTCACCATATTGGCTGTAAGAGAAGTCTGGCTGTGCTGGAGGGGCTTTGCTCATGTCCTGAGTTGGGGTGGTAGCTGGGGCGAAGCCCAAAGGCCCTGTTCCAGGAGTTGTAGGAGGGGGAGGCATTCCTTGTGGTACAAACTGATCACCCTGAGGCGTGCCAAAACTGTACCCTGAGTTAGTTTGGTCAAAAAATACAATGTATGAGTAACTTAGTAAATGTTTTATATCATGGTACAATTACTGTTTGACACTTTCAATACACTTCACAGTACACTTTTTTGTTGTACTGTGTTGTTTTCCAGCTAGAAACCTATTAGAAAATACTAAGCCTATTTGTGTAGGTTAACAGCTGCTTGTTTTACCACAAATACCTGTATTTAACAACTGAAATACATATCAAATATTTCTATTGTGCAAAATAGCAGAACTGCACAATAAATATATCAACATGTCATTTACATTACTGCTTTCTTTCTGGAACATTTTTTAAAAAATCATTTAGGAACACAGCCAAGAAAAATTATTTAAAAAGTGCTTTAAGTGCAATTTTAGTCCAAAAAATGTTGATTTTCAGCATTAAAATACAAACTGAAGATGAACATGCCAAACAATTATTTAAAGACAAATCAAAGTAGGCTAAACTACTCCTTGATTGGGTACAAGCTGCTCCATCATTAGAGATCTGGTCCTTGCATAAATTAACGGTTATGGCACTTATGGTTATGGTTAGTAGCAAGAAAGTGCTAGGCATCTGGGATCTCTGTATTGCAACCAAATTCAGCGGTCTCAAGAAAATTCTGCGGACATTCGTGGCATACCGGTATGACAGCATTTATGAATTTTGACCAGTGTACTGCTCACTACTAGTGTGTGTGTGTGTGTGTGTGTGTGTGTGTGTGTGTGTGTGCGCGTGTGTGTGGTGTGAGAACACGATTGACTAATGCCTGGTATACACTGTTCACTTGGTCTGTCCCGGACGGAAGATGACAATCATGAAACAACTGTGGTGATTTCTTTGGTCAAGGCTCCTAAACAGTGGTCCTATGTTGTACTGTGAGAGACGTTCAAAAGCGACCAAAGATAGTCGGTGATTATTTTCTGACAACATCAGAAATTTAGGGTGACCATCTGTGTGTGTGTGTGCTGCTATGGTATACATCTACTGACAAAGTAATAAACATTACATGACGTATTTATCAAAGTGACATGGCACAAAAAGTCCCATTAGCATGAAGGCGAAAAGAAGGAGAACGTCTTTGGATTTTTCTCCCTGACAAATTAAAAACACAATTACCAGAGCGCAACTTCTCTTGTTTTGTTAACACACCGCTAGTGCATGATGATGACATATTGCTCTTCAATACTAACTTGCGTCGTAGCATATGATTCAATATGTCTTTTCATCATACTACCTACACACGTCGTACCCAAGTTTATTAGATCCATGTCGCACAGTGTGATCTGTAAGGACCAAATAAGACTGCTGAAATCATAATCTGTAGGAGATATGAATTGGGAAATGACAGTGGTCCTGAACAACTGTCCTTAACTGCAAGAATAACTTTCCATTTTTGCATGTTTTCGAGAAAATAATTTGAAATCACTTTCTACATGTTTGAAAACAGACAATGTAGGACCAGAGCCATAAAGGGGCATGTGATTCACCCAAAACAGATTTATTAATCTTATCTGTTCCAAGACTCAAACAGAGAGTGGTGTTTTGATGACTTACCAAACTGAGGGGGTGTGCTATAGCCCTGCTGGGGATATCCCTGAGGTGCCCCAAATCCTCCTGCTGGGGGTGCTGTGACTAGAAACGCATTGAAAGGAGAGGGAGGCTGCGCAGGGGCTCCTCGGCCCGTTGGCAAAGGAGGACCATACCCACCTGAGATAAACAGGAGGGCTAATAAATAAACAGCCAGATGCACATGTTTAAAGTATCACAAAATGAAGTATTTCTACAGATCACACATTTATGTTCAATTATCACTTTTCAACGAATCATTCGAACATTCTATGAACTGGCTCGACCTTTAAACTTGCACAAGAATTCCAGCCCTAGAAATTAATCTGTACTGAAATTAACCACCTCTTCTACTAAAAACAAAGATTTTGTTTTTCTAAGCCAAAGTACTGCATTAAAGTGTGACACTCAGTTTCAATACTTCACTGAGCTTGAAAATATATTCATATATTTATAAACACCTATTCATGTTCAGTTATCATTTAATTCATTATTTAAAAATTCTATTCAGTTATATCATTGGGTATTTGGATAAGGTTGTAACAAGTAAATATAAAACTATTATGTAACAAAACCTACCTAAAGGTTGACCTGTGGACACCCAAACCCCTGTAGGAAAGACAAACAGTGTTTTCATGCATTCACAGGAGTTAAGGTGTTACTTTTTCAATTAAAGGATGCAATCATTTTGGATTCACTTCAAGCCGAGCAAGTGTTCTTCTGGCGTGAACTGCTCATGTATTCACTATGTGAAAGCAGTCACCCTTACACTGTAGTCAAACCCACTGTGGTTTCGAACAGATGGCACAAACAGTGCAGCCAAAACGGAGGCAAACTGCGGCTCAGATACCAGTTGGCGCCTCTGGTATCTTTTTTTCACACTAGAATGTCATGTTCCTAGAGGGAGACCTATTCGCCCTAACTCACCCTGAGGCCCGTAGCTCTGATGCCAGCTCTGAGCAGGCTGTGCAGCCCAGCCATTGGCTGCACTTAAGATGGCTCTGGGTCCCCACTGATTGGCTCCCAGCTGCCCAGGGCCAGGAGCTTTGCTGTCTCGAGGCTCAGCCTTCTTCACTTCAACCTGGACAAAGGACAAAGACAGCATAACTTGAAAGGGCAGAATTCAATGACCAACATGCTTCCCTCACCCCATCAATTACTTAGCTTGCAGTTCCGCTGAGATAGTCTTATTTAAGTTGAATATGATAGCTCAGTACAGTTATAAAGATGTATTCTGGGCTTATTGGTTCTATTTTCAAAGCAATGTTTCTAAGGTACTTTTGAATTAAATGCATTTTCAATCAGCATTTTCAGAATGTATTTATTTTTTTAAAACCTCCAGATATATTACATATGACCAAATCTCTGAAATAGAATTGCATTCAAACTAAGTAAAATGTAGTCTGAATTGTTCCTGTAAAATGTACCTGAGAAACATTGTCCCTGCATTTTTTGTATCTTATCCCCTTTAAGTAAAAAAAAACTGCTTGATAGAAAGACCAGACTTACCTTACCCTGGCTAACGCGTTTAAGAACCTCAATTCAGATTAATTTGGAGTAGAAATATGATGACAGTTTTATATCTAACTGTATAAAATAAAAAAAAAAAACATGCAGAGAATAATGGAGTAATAATTCTTTTCAGAAATGAATCTTCATACTGTGTCAAACATGGGAAGAAAATGCAACTACGATATAATCATCTAGGATAAGTAAAATATGTAGCCCTGAAAGAAAGAGGAGTTTGGAACCATGCCTATTTATAAACTAGAGCCAACCTGATCAGAGACGACATAAATTTTTATCCCATTACTTCCAGTGCCCAACTATAGATGTACCAGCCGTTGAAGAAAAGCACACACACCGGGAGTGTAAAATGGGGAGGACGGAAATAGAACCGCCTCTAAATGGGTTGAGTTATTGGGGTCACCTTGAATCAAGAGCAAGGCACAATATTTTCTGCTCGCAAAGTAGCATAAAACGCGGTGACTTTCTTTCTCGCCTTCCCTCTTCCCTCTCTGTCGACCTAATTAGGCGCCAGTTTGAGCGAGTAGTCTGCGGCCCTCCGCTCGACTACCTAGGCTCACTCCCGCGGGCTTCAGGGCTCAGAGTGATGGGAGGAAGCGCAGAAGTCCTGGCGTCCGACTCCAGAGCTGGGATTTGCAACACAGTTTGATATGCTCCAGTTTCTAAATATATAACGTATGGCCCCCACCTCCCCGAAGTCCCATCGCAATAATGTCATATCAAGAACAATAGCCTAGGTACTGGAGAACCTGTTTTCCTGAAGGAAAACAGGACATAGTCAAGGAGAGAGTTGGTACTAGAGAATAAATATAATGTAGGACAGCAACTCTGAGCCTCTACAGAAAACTACAGCAAACTTCACAGAAGTGGTTCGTCACTTTGAATCAGCACACAGCGGTCGAGAGGAAGTACATAAAAATGCCAGGGGCAACTTCAGATTGGTGAGTAATAGATACACATCCACCAGTATACAGACTGCATGGCTGAATAGTTTAGTTTTAGGTCTAGCCTTAATGATTGTCCGTGAAACCAGCCCTTGCATTTAAAGCACTAAAGAACACATCCATAGGAACTGATCAGTTTAATGTAAAACCGTGGTTGTCAAATAGACAGATGCTAAATAGCAACCCATTTAGCTTGAACCCAATGTAGCTCTGTTTTTCCAGAAGACAAACTGACACAGTATGGAGATTCTAAACCTGAGGTCACTTCATTGAGGTTTTTCTATATATATTTTTTAAACTTCTTGCATAATATCAAGAACTCAAACAGTAAGTGACCTGGCAGAAACAAAATGAATAATAAAAGATGGAAAATGACATTGACCAGTCCTTTAGGTGAAAATGATTTAAATGTTATATTATGCAGGTACAAAAACACACCCCTTTTAGCTCAATAAATAGGCCATACAGATTCACACGCATGAAACCACCTAAAGGAGTGGTCCAAGTAAACTAAACCTTGGGCGACTACAGAAGCTGCGCTCAATATGACTCACTGTCAGTGATTCATTTTTGAAAGCTGTACTCTTTGTAATGGCTAGTCATTTATTCTATATTTGACATGAGAGCTGTACCGAAGCTTAGCTACACGTAACAGTTTATTTCTGAGTGTGTGTTCCTTTTCTGAGACGAAAAGTACAAATTGGTTCACAGCACTGAAACGGAACAATATCCGTCGCCCAAGCTTCAGTTTCTGCTTTAGGGTAAAATAAAACTACAACTACACACTTTTTTGCCCATGATGTCGTGAAAATGCATGTTGACAGCCTGGTCCACTGATTGTTCGGCCTCGAAAGTAATAAATCCAAAACCTAGCCAACGACCAAAAGTGAATCAAGGTAGCAGGGTGTTGGGACAGAACAAGGTGAAGAACAGTTGGGGGGGATCAAGGGGGCACCAGGAGTTCGGATGATGTTGCGATCTGTGGTACAATAAAAATGGCTGGCCAGGAACTCCACTCTCGTCTAGTAAAAAATTAACATTGTTCCCCATCTGTGCAAATTAACCTTCGCTTGATTTAATCATTAACAGCTGAATGAGCAGTCAGTGCGGACATTTGATAACTAAATGTATTCAAAGACAGGGCATATCATATATAAACAAGGCACTAATACATTAGAAAATCTAACAAGACAAATTCATTTTTTCCCAAACAGGTGTTTAGTTTTTTTTTCCCCCCATTTCTAATTCTCATGCAGTTTCATCCGAACACCACCTTTAATGTCCCCTTGTATTATTGTACAACAAACGCTGGCACCAGCCACAATCATTAACGCATAACAAAAATGATGAACTTCATAATTTAAAAGTTTCTCAAAGCCTTCCCAAAATGACACTACTTTGGGCAAACTATGAGACCAGAAATTTACAGCATAGCTAAAAAAGCACCACAAAGATAAAAGGCCAAAGTCTCGTTAAACCACCATGAGGTGTAACCAAAGCTAATGAGTTCTCTATTATGTTTCCTTTAAAGAAGAGCCCTTATAAATGAAATCTGTGTTTGCAGTAAAAGAAAGCAAAATATGTTTGTCTTGAATAAGAGGTTACCTCAAGTGGACATTTGTCTGGCTGAGGCAGAAAACATCCCAATGAGGCCAGTCCCTGATTTCAAGGTCATCTTTATGATAAACCAGAGCATGAACTAGAGGACAGCAGCAATGGTGCTCAAAGTTCTGATGCAACCTCAGCACCATCTCCAGCACCACTGTGTGAACTAGTTTTACTCTGATCAAATAACTGTGTGGCAGAACTGGGTTGTGAGAATCTTTCTACTTTGGGATCTAACCCGATTCCAATTAAGCATCCTTTGAGACCCAGGGGGAGATCTGAGATCTCTCACACCATACAGAGCAGCCCCATCTGTTTAAATTAGTACTAAATATACCAGTGACCTGCCCCCTAATCGGAAGACCTAACTTCATTAGAGCTAAATTAAAGTTAGCAACATAGGCTTCTGGCACTGTTACAACCACTCATCCTGATTAGCTATTCAATCTACATGACACATGCCACAAAATGAGAACAGCAGAACGTGACTCAAAAGTAAAATACCTCTAAAGTATTTAAGCCTAAAAAAAATTAGTTCACTTAATCTAAAGACCTAAATATCAGAAAGTGGCAACAAAACAGGGCTCATTGCATTATAAAATATGTCCAAAGCTCCTAAATAGATTGAATTTAAGTATATATTCCATTAGAATAACAATATGTTCCATTGCAAAGCCATACATAAATGAAAAGGTAAAATTTAGCACTAAAACATTCAAATATTTAAGAAAAACCTAACGCAACATACAATCACTGTCTGTAATGAGTCTGGAAAACACTATATACCTCATCAGGCTGAGGCTAAGATGATAGTGTACACAGTTCTAACTGTCCTCAAGACACAAAAAAAGTGTTCTACTACCACAAAACAGTGGTTATATTTTTCTTCTAATGAATGCAGGCTACACCTCCCAAACTGTCACTGTTACACACACACACACACACACACACACACACACACACACACACACACACACACACACACACACACACACATACATAC
>JBBPCX010000038.1:14541302-14564990 GCA_037974365.1 Hydrocynus forskahlii | reverse complement strand
CCTTCAGATTAGCTCAAGAACAGCGTAGAGAGCTTCATGGAATGGGTTTCCATGGCTGAGCAGCTGCATCCAAGCCACGACTGTTCCAACACGACTGTGCACCAGGGCACAAAGCAAGGTCCGTAAAGACATGGAGGAGCAAGTTTGGTGTGCAAGAACTTGAGTGGCCTGCACAGAGTCCTGACCTCAACCCGACAGAACACCTTTGGGATGAATTAGAGCGGAAGGTGCTTCTGGAAGAATGAGTAAAAATTCCCATAAACACGCTCCTAAACCTTGCGGAGAGCTTGCCCAGAAGAGTTGAAGCTGTTATAGCTGCAAAGGGTGGGCCGACGTCCTATTAAACCCTATGGATTAGGAATGGGATGTCACTTAAGTTCATATGCATGTAAAGGCAGGTGAGCGAATACTTCTGGCAATATAGTGTATATATATTGTGGTGGCTGTGTTAAGGGACATCAGTTTGACTAACATACTACTTAACATGGACTTGCTTAGGCTTTCAAGTGGCACAACTCAATCCCTAACTTTGGCACAGTCATCCGTGGCTAACGGCCCAAGAGAGGATAATTGCCCTTGCTCTCTTTCTGGGTGAGTAGGTTGGCCTCCATCTCCCCCTACAGTGCTTGGGGGAGCCCTTGCTAGCAGGTGAAATTTTTCATAACTAAATTGGGTAGAAAACTGAAGTGTGTTCATTTCTATCCAACATGGAGAAAGAAAGTATAAAACATCCAAAAGCAAAAGAGACATCTGAAACACAAAACAGAGGACAACAGATTAAGACAGATAGCATAAGAATCATGATAACTGACTGTGGTACAAGAAACTAAAGAGAATGAGCAGTTCAAAGACTAAAGGGTAAAGTCAAGATGGACCAACACACTCATAAGCTGCAGAATCAAAGCTGAACAGCGAAATGTGCTGAAAGCACTGGAAACTAAAATTTAAAAGCACATTATGATGCAGGTGACCTACGAAATCAGGATTGTTTGACCAAGAATAGTAAGGATAAGATAAAGATTAATTTTCAATTTTTTGAGATAAATTTTCCTAGAGATTTTAGTCTATACAATTCAGTTCAAGATCACTGACATGCAGACTGAGATTTACAACAGCATGAAAAGTTGTGGAGCATTAAAAGGAAGCTGCAGCACCTACAGTAAATGTATTTACCATTCATCGTGTTAGGACATGGCTGTCATTTTTTATTGGGAATGAATTGGAGATTCTAACAATTCCCACTTTCACTTCCAGGGATGTGGAATTTATTACATTCTGTGTGGTCTACTGTTCATGAAAGAACTACTAGCTGAGTTTGTATTGAGGAACTGTGTGGAAAGAACCAAGATAATGGCAAGTTAGTGCACATCGCCAACATATGCAAAAGTCCTTATCTCACTCTTATGTACTTTGACTTCTCAAGATGACCAAAATCAATTTTCAACCACTGGAACATGACCATGTTGACCTACGAGTTTTACGACAACAAGAGGGAAAGCTATATGAGACCACTGAATTTTAGTGGTGTACCAATCAAACATGTTGTGTTGTATTACTATATCATAGTCAGTAACCTATTATCTTGTGGCTAATCTGACAGATCTGTTTTAGTTTTATCTTTCTGGACTTCTAAGCACTTGGCACTTTACTGTGCCATTGTAAAGCTGCAAATATGATCTTTTTTTTTTACCGATGAATGAATAAACCGATAACTGAAACACTGACATATATAAGGCATAATTTCAGGTGGTTCATTTTACTGTATTGCGAAACACTACATTATCGTACTTAATTGAATTATGATTTGTGTATCATTCCACCTCACTGAATGACAAAAACCTGATGATAACTATAACTAAGGGTCAAGTTACCTGACAGCCTGAATATGAGCACCCATACAGGCCAAAACTTTAACATAAAATAAGCAAATGAATGAAACAAAAATAAGTCAAGCCACAATAAAGACCACACAGTCACATTGATACACTATACGGACAAAAGCATTGGAAAGCCTGACCATTACACCAACAGGGACTTTAATTACATTACATTCAAACACATAGACTTTAATATGGAGTTGATCCCCCCTTTGCAGGTGGAAATCCAAAATGTCGTGTTATGTTGAAGCATTAAGGCTGCCCTTCACTGGAAGTGTCTCAATACTTTTGTCCATATAGTCTGCGGCACCGCCTCAGTTGTGTGACTCCCCTCTTCTCCTCAGGGTAATGCTCCTTATCAAGGAGGCCTAGCTGAAGTGCACGTCTGCTGCTTTACTGCGTCTTGCATAATCAGCACTTCTTTCAATATATAACTCCGGTGCTAACCGCAGCAGTCTCTTTTCAGCCACTGAGCCCGGGCACGGCACAAGACCCCCCCTCTAGCATTTGCACTGAGGCAGCCATGACCACAGCACAGCCCATTTTCTCCCACGGAGAGGACTGCAAACCCGGCTGGCACAACGCGAGCGCAGACTACAATGAAACCGACACACACCTGGAGATCTTGGGGAAACCCGTCATGGAGCGCTGGGAGACTCCCTATATGCACTCATTGGCTACCGTAGCTGCATCTAAAGGTAAAAAAAAATCAAGTTAATGCATGGTTCGGATGTGCTGTGTTCAAGCTAGACTGTGTCAGATCTACGCGACTGGAGAGCCACGCGAATAAAAGCTAGGTTTAGGCTCCACCTGGAGCAACCTGAGAGCAACGTGAAGACCCTTCAGAAAAGTCATTGCCCTAAACACAACCGAGATGTTTGCGTTGCACTGTAGACTGCTGCACAAAAACTTAGGGAGGGACATCATGTGCACGCAAATGGTTTATGCCTAGTTTTTGCATGTATAATCCTCTTGAATGTGGGTCTTGGACCAAAACTTGAACCTAAAACTGGTGACGTTAGTGCACCATGGCTGGGCTCTCACGTGTGTGAAGGTTGGCCTTGGTCAGAAGACACAGATGTCAAATTCCCATACAAGTGGGAACGAGAGAACAGAAGCTCTGCTACCAAGTGAAAGCTACAGTCCCCCTTTAAAGAAAAAAGTTTGATCACAGAGAATGCTCAATAACCCAGTTTCAGGTTAGTCTCACTTTGGAGAGCCTGTATTGCAATAGTAATTTGCTGTAAAGATCCCCTCGAATCCCATTCATTCCATAGGGGGTGGGGTGCTTGACCTCTGTTTACTATTTCAGTGCTCTATTTTTACTCTTCTCTGAAATACCACTCCACACAACTCTCAGGCGTGACCACTCTGGCCTGGAACATTTCTCACGTTCAAGGGTAACATGCCTAGGCAGAACTTACAGGCATCAAACTTGAATAATTGTGCGTGAAAAAAAAGAGAAAACTGCAAGAGTTACTTATTACTGAAGTGTAACCCCCCCCTTTTTCACCTTTCTACAGGTGGGCGGGTGCTTGAGATTGGCTTTGGAATGGCCATTGCTGCCACAAAAGTGGAATCATTTCCTATCGAGGAACACTGGATCATTGAGTGTAATGATGGTGTTTTCCAGAGGCTGCAGGAGTGGGCTAAGTCCCAGCCACACAAAGTGAGAAAATTATTGCAAAATGGCTCTTAAATCTCATTTAAATATTTGCCATATTTTACATTACAGCATTCCCTATACATTTTTGACTACACACACATGTTCTGCATTAAAGGGACCCTTAATTTTTATTGGTCCACTGATGCCATTTACATCTTTTTCATTTAACACAATTGACCATTTCATAATGTAAAGGAAATTCTCTTCTGGACATGCAGAATGTGCATTAATAATCTAAAACTGTAATTAATAATCAATGATAACATTTATTATATGTCTGTCGTAAATATGTTTTCACTCTTACAGGTTGTTCCCCTTAAAGGCCTGTGGGAAGATGTCGTGCCCACCCTGCCTGACAATCACTTTGATGGTTAGTTAAATCTAAACATCATACGGCTTTTTCTATGTCATGCATTTGTAGTCGAAGGAAATATGCTCATGTGCGATTTTGTTACAGGAATTCTTTATGACACATATCCACTGTCAGAAGACACATGGCACACTCACCAGTTCAACTTCATTAAGGTATGTTAATGCTGAATTTTACTAAGTGTAATTTGCAGTATTTTTGCAAGTTTGATGTGAGTTGGTTAAGTTGTGTGGTCAAAACAACACTTACAGGTGACATTTAGCAGGATATGTTATTATATTATAGGTAAGACAGAGGCTATATGCAGGACTGAAAGTTTTAGTTAGTCCACTATCACACTTTAGCAAATACATACTTGTATTGTTTTTTATAACTAATCATTTTTCCCCACCACATTTTCCAAGTGTGCCACTCTTAGTAGACACAGTTAGATTTGTAAGTGCATGAGATGGCATGCACATCAGTCACAATATTTTTTCCACTACAGGCCCATGCTAAGAGGCTGCTGAAGCCTGGCGGTGTCCTTACCTACTGCAACCTCACCTCCTGGGGTGAGCTCCTCAAGTCTAAATATGACAACATTGACAAAATGTTTCAGGTGAGTAATCAATTTCACAGCTCAGTGGGTGTCTGGTAAATCTCATATTACATTGTAGGACTGCACAATATAGTTTTAAAATATTTATTATCCTGTAATAATATACAAAGCCAGCCTGATACTGCCTGAAAGCTGCCATATTTATATAAGTTAATAATAATATTCTGTGACAGTATTTTTAATCTGTGCTGTGAGCATCTTGACCAATCACAAATTAATGCTTTATGTAAACCGTGCAAACCACTTTTAATATATTGAAACGTACGTCCTGATCACAATATGTTGCAATATAATCCTATTTTTCTATAATATGCAGTCCTGTTACCCTACAGTAATTTGACATGAAGAAAGAGGTAATTATGTTTCAATGGTGTTTATGCTTCTCTTGTAGGAAACACAGGTGCCTCAGCTGCTGGACGCTGGCTTCAAGAAGGAAAAGATTAGCACCACACTGATGGACATCACTCCACCAAGTGAATGCAAATACTATGCCTTCAACAAAATGATCACACCAACTATTCTTAAAGAATAAGCTATTCACCCAAGCTGCCTTCCTCCTGACATTCTGCTGTGCCTTTTTGCCACTGGTGTCTTAAAACAGTTCTCAAAAATAGTTAATTATCTGATTTATTTAAAACTGCATCACAAGATGTTTTGTAGAAAAAGAAATGTAGTAAATGTTTATATATGAATCATTTGTATAATCTAAATATTATGGACCCCATGAAATGTGTTTAACATGCAAATAAAGAGTACAACACCGGGTAATTGTGATTATATATTTAATCAAAATCAGAATATTTATGCCAACAAATGTTGAGTATGAGGACCAATTTAATGCAGTCCAAAATGTGTCCGAAATCAACATTTTTAAGAGTATGACGTAGTCCAATGCATTAAAATCATAATTAATGATAATAGAGAAAAGAGTCACACAGTCATATTGCAATGCTGGAAAAACAATATTGTGACTGCAGTGTATTTGTGCAATAATACATGAGTTTTGCCCATGACACACATCAGTGCCAGTATCGCAGGGTGTAGTATGTCCCTGAGTTTTATTATCGTGATATGCAAATAATGTACAGCATTGTGATTATACCACAGGTTATGATTCTTATTACTAGTTTTTGAGACGACGCAGAAAATTTGACTATCAAGACAATATAATTACACTTTGCCAAGAAAAGTAGCTGCCATCAATAGCTGTTACTTTTAAGGCTACATAATGAACTTACATTATCAAAATGTAAACAAACCACTGACTGCTTTAGAGAGCTATCTGCAAGGTGCATGGTTTGCAGATTAAATGTGCAATAGCTGCCAGCTAATTAAAAACATGATAAAGTTCCTTTTGGTATAGTTGTCACTTATTTTTGTTTTGTCAGGTATTTTTTGCAGCTGGCAGTCTTTGCTAGACTACTGGTAGAAGGCCAGAGAACTACAGTGAACTCCTGTACGAGTCCAAAGCAAATGGGCTCACATGGAACTTCGGGGCTAAACTGTCATTTGTAAATGATTGCTTTAATGAAGACAAATCATTAATGCAGGTCACCTAATACAGTGAATCTGTTAAGACGGCGGTGTGGTTAGGCTGCCTTTAATCACACTGCAAGATAAAAAAATGATGTGGTTAAGGCTTGATCTGCATTATGTTTTAATAAAAATAGTTTGTTGCACCACTCAAACACCCAAAGCACATCTTATCCTGACAGCTCACGGCACACTACATTCAGTGACTGGTTAGTGGGCTTTTTGCATATCACGCACTTCGGCAGCCATCAACGTAGCAAAGGTCAATGTCAAGATAACAATTAATGAACAATAGCTACTATTGAGTGTTTTTGCATGTACATGGCTTTCCCTAGGTTAAAACAGTAAACCTAAGATCAGCATTATAAACATGCTATTTTATTAATACTTCATAATGCACGATCATGAATCTAGTGCAAACACCATATGGTGCAGCATTAAGAAGTAAATAAGGTTCCAGGAGCAGCCACTGCTGAGCACAACTGTTAACAGTTGCGTGTGAAGACTGACAGCTGGTCTCCTGTACTGTACGCTCACTGCACCCAAGGCATTTCTAACAGTGGACACCAACAACAGGGGCCACAGTCAAAGACCAACGTTTCATACAGCAATTTTGTACAAATTACTCATTTTTCAGCATTAGGAAAACTACAAAGAATGATCAGTAATTCAAATTTCTCTATTAAATATTTCACTATTTAGTGCTTCCACCCTCTGCCTTTATTAAAACATCCATTTCCAGGTAATGCTTTTCATGATTCTGGTAATCCAATTTACCTATCTACACATTTCAGTGCACCAAACCTTCCTCCATACCTTAGATGTTAAGTTTGAGTGCTGCAGTGCAAATATTCTTTTATGTTCATTTTGTTGTCTTAGTTACAGCTTTGTAACAGCTTTCTGGACTTTTTTTGTCTGAAACAAGTTGATTTTTCTTCTCTCTCTAAGATAAAAGCTTTAAGTTTGGTTTATCTAATGACAGTTTTAGTGGTCCACCAGGTCCCTTGCATGGTTGTTAGGAGTCCAATTTTCTCTCTGTCTTTTAATTATGTTTTGAGCTCCAGCTTTAGAAACTGTTTTTCAATTATTTTCATTTGACCTTTAATTTCTTGATTAAAAGACTTTTGTCTACTCAGCAATGTCTTATTTAGCCTTTTTGTGTAATATGTAGTGCAAATGAGGTGTGTGTGTAGCTGCATGTGGAAATGTTATTGTCTCTTTAAAAGGTGAACATTATGTCAGTGACAGTTTTGGAAGCGGTATCTGTTTAAGATAACAAAGATGGAAAAGAGGCGACAGAATACTGACTTCAAATACTTTGTCTCAGAGGTTATGTAATATTCTTTTTTTATACATATTATATATTCATGTAAAAAGCTGTCCAACATCAGTACTTAATGTGATTTACTACTAAAGCCCTGTGGCTGGCATCCTCGTGAAACATCTGGCAGCATTCTGTGAATTCTTCAGTGTTTTGAAGCACAACATTCATTACCCGCTTGGTGATAGGCCTGGTGAAATTCTATATTCTATATCTTTCTATGGGTAAAAAATCCAACAGAGTCAACAGATTATTGATACAATGCATAGTCTTTTATTGTAACTACGAAGAGGAGGAGGAGATAGAGCTCAATCCAGAGCAACTCCTGAGAAGGTCTTCCAAGTACAACAAATGACCACCGTTAAATAAAACACTTTACAACAGCCAGACAAACATCACTTGTGATACCAACAGTCAGACACACCTCACTTCCGATACCAAAGTCGTATTTTCTTCTCCCGCTTAATTTTCCTCTGGAGCTGCAGAGTACCGTAAAGCAGAGCCTCTGCAGTGGGTGGGCAGCCTTGAAATAAAAAAAGTCTTGATTTATAACCTGAATGTATCTTCCTTTACATGTTTGACAATATTTAAACCAGCACTTCTGTGTAATAAATACACAGTGTAACTGAAACTCCCTAGTAAATCTGTGTCTAGCTTATATGACTTCAGGACAGCATGCAATATAAGCAGAATAAACTGGACCGTAAAGTGAAGAATAGGTTGAAAAGAATAAAATTTTGCATACCTGGAACATAAATGTCCACCGGGACGATTCTGTCACAGCCTCTGACCACTGAGTAGGAGTAGTGATAGTACCCTCCGCCATTAGCACAGCTACAAAGAATAAACAACATATTCTTAAAACTGTACATTAAAACAGCTGAAAAAATGCTTCAGGAAATCAATTAGCTGCCAGTATGTGCTTCACTAAAATGTCAAATTTACATGTCAGATTTTTACATTTACCCATAAACCTGGCAGGCTTAGAAAGGTAACTCTCAGAAGGCTCCTGGCTTTTGAGAACAGGTTTACAAACTCACTAACCACAATGACAATCAGCAAAGATAGACACACTTCTCCTAATCAAAGAAGAAATTTGCAAGAAGAGGGTGAAGACTTTATCTAGTAATCACATTGCTTCCAGTAAAATTTAGAGATTTGTGAATTTACCCCACAAAAGACTGTAAAAGCATGCTGATGTTTGAGTATTGATGTTTGTCTTCAAGCATTGTGGTGTTGCATTTCTGCAGTATCGTCCACCCCTACCTGAACTTATTACTACAATGAGAATGACCAACAATAAACATTATCTCCTGGTTCTCCTTAGTCTGGTAAAAGACAGTGTGTGAGAAAAAGTGGGAGAAAAAGCAACTAAGCTTCTGAGGAGACTTTAGTCCTTACCTTCCCATGGAAATGACATATCTGGGTTCAGGCATTTGGTCATATACCTAGCACAAGAAGATGATTACTGTCAAACAGCAAGAGGAAAGATCCTATCACAGCCACTTACAGCAAAGTTACATGATGCTATCATATCTAGGAGTCATTTGTACAGTTTTCTATACCACCATGCTGTACCTTCCGTAAAGCAGGAGCCATCTTGTTCGTCAGTGTTCCGGCAACAATCATGACGTCAGCCTGTCTGGGACTCGCTCTGAACACAACACCAAAACGGTCCATATCGTAGCGAGGTGCAGCCATGTGCATCATCTCCACAGCGCAACAAGCCAAGCCAAAGGTCATGGGCCACATGGAGCTCTATGAAAAGGCAGGAACACAAAGTTCAACTGTTTTGGATAAAATATGAGGTCTAAGGGGGGTTAATATAAGCACCTGAAGAATACAGTACGTACTCTGCGTGCCCAGTTCACCAAGTCATCAAGCTTGGTGATGATGTATTCGCCCTTACTGGTGACTGCCGAGGCTGGCTTGGCTGCCACAGCAGTGCTTTTCTCTCTGAATGGAACCAGGCTGGAAAAAAGATGGGATAAACAGCTGTTCTGGATCACAAGGCTCCTGAAGCATCTCTAAAGGGTTTCAAATAGTGTTGTCTACTAGACTAGGGAAATATTTGTGATATATATTTTAGCCAGTTTTATTATTATTTTTTAAGAACGAACTAAATTTTTTTATTTCAAAGTTTCCAAATTGCTCTGGAATTTGTTTAAGAAATCATAACTGCAAGACACAACAAAAAATGTATCATAAGGCAAACTTCTTTGCAACCATTTAAATTATTACCTTTTAGAATCTTCATCCTTCGTGTTCTTGAGCACAGCCTTGTTCTGAACAGCAAATGATGAAATGGGTCTGTAACAATTGATTAGACACAATGTTATTTCAATCTTCATATAAACATCAAACTAAACCTTGTATTCAAGCATTATTCAAATGTTTCGAGAAGTACTTGGCACAGATGTACTGACAGACTTCTAGTCTAGGTATATGGGGGCTTTCAATAAGAAATGTACTTCCAGTTTAGTCTAAGAAAAATTCACCCTTGAACAGTTTTTGTTTTTAGGTTAATCCTAATAATCCTAAATCGCCCTATTCTTGGGTACCTCTTGCATAAGATTTACCTTCACCAATCATAACACTGACGTGGTGCATTCCACCCACACAGCTGCTGATAAACTCTCTCTGCTCAAGTCTGAGAAACTCACAAGCGAAAACTAATAACAGAACTAAAGCTAACCTAAGCATAGCAGAGACATCCGGTTGTTTGTTCTTCGAACCAGCCATGCTAACATTCCCTGTGTGTATTCCTATGATGCACATCCAGCAGTAAAGCAAATGAGACTCTTCTTTAAAGTGACAGCAGAAAAAAAGCTGGATGTTTTAGTGAGTGGACACAGTAGGGTTTGTAAGCCATTTGCAAATGTAGTGCCTATTTACCATTTTCTAATCATTCACACTTCTCTTTTTAGGTCTGCTTTCGTGGTATAATAAGTTGGAACTGCTTTTTACACTTCACATATTCATTAAAATATTAAGACCATACTCAGCCAATTCTCAGATATAACTGATAAGCATCTTTTTAACTATCTTTTTATTTCCAACTTCATTCACACTTTGACGGACCTAATTTTAACATCATACATTGTTTAAACTCTGTGTTCCCTGAGACTTTAACCATTTTATTCTGTGCAGTTCTCAAGACTGCACTTAAAAATCAAGAGATTACATGCTACCAAATAATTGTACCTTATTGAAAAGGAGCCAAGGGTGCCGAGACGAGGAGCTGAAACAGAGGACAACATGACAGATTCAAATGCACAGAATGAAATAAAAACAGCAGTAAAGCAGTTTTGGGATTTTATCTAACAAACATATTAAACGTTACAGAAAACAATGTTCTATAATTATATATCTATTAAGAAAAAATACAAACGATCAAATGTGTCATTTTCATTTTTTAGTTAATTAAAAATATATGTGAACAATCTAGCTACACTAACTTACATTTAGAATTAGGATTGTTCATCCTTTTCCTGTAGGGTTTGTTACTACGTTGGAGATAGAAATATACTCTCGATTCATTTATTTATTTTAATTACTTCTAGTCTATGTTTTGCCAAACTCTTATTAACATTGGTTAATTGTTTTACGTCCTGAAGTGCTTTTTGCAGCTTTTTATATATGCATATAAACACATATACTGCTATATGAATTAAGTTACTGTTATTATCATTAATATAAGTCAGACAAATATTCAAAATATTCAAATATAAACTTGTTTACGTTACCCAACTTAGGCTAACTCTCTAATACTTGCACAGCAAAATACTAATATTTCGGCAAAATTGAAAAATAAACATATTCAGAATCTGATATTTCAGTAAGTTTTATAAAATTGTTTTCCTGAATTGCTTAAGTGTCAGTTCTTCCCTCCGCAGCTTCTGTTTAGCTTGGTTTAGTTGTTGGCTAACAAGGTCAGAGAACAAAATCTTCTTTAACACCACATGCAGAGGTCACCTAAGGCATGTGTATCATTACAGAATGTAAAATAATGTTTACTTTTTCGCCACAGTGCTTTAAAGTCCGTGCAGCGACGTTTTTAAGACTTAAAAACCTAAAAGTGCCCCAACAACACTCACCAACCAGCGCCGCCATGGTTGCTTAACGACACATCCGCTGCTCCGAATGTTCATTTTTAATCAGGAGAAAACAGCGCCACGAGGCGGCCAGATAAACTGACCCTACGTGGACAAAAGTATTGGGACAAACCTCGTAATAATTGTACTGAGGTGGCCCCTTTATTTCCAATGTAAAGTAATCCTACTGCTTCAGCAAACCAAGAAATTTCGTCGTGCTTCTAACTTTGTGGACTCCGTTTGGGGAAGACCCTTTTCTATTCCAGCCTGACTGTGCCCCAGTGCACAAAGCAAGCTCCATAAAAACATGGCTGGATGAGTTCAGTGTGGAGGAACCGCACAGAGCCCTGACCTCAACCCCATCCAGAACCTTGGGGATGAACTGGAACAGAAATTGCAATCCAGGCCAACATCAGTGCCTGACCTCATAAATGCTCTACAGAATGAGTGGGCACAAAATCTTGTGGAAAGCCTTCCAAGAAGAATGGAAGCTGTTATTGTTGCAAAGAGGGGACCAACAACATAAAGTCTAAGTATTTGAATACAATGTCATTGTTGGTGTAATGGTTAGATGCCCCAGTACTTTTGTCTACGTAGTATTTCATTTAAGTGAAATAATGTTTAAAGTAAAAGTATCATAACACAAACATTAAAAAGGTACAGCAACAGTACACAAGCATACATTTGACAGGGATGTGCAAAAAAATACAGCATTTTTTAAAACATAAAAATCATCATTACTGGGAGTAGAGAACTAGATGAAGATTTTAAAAATGCAACCTGATACAGTTTTGATTGCTTTTCAGTTTGGAGAGTGTTGAATTGACTAAATATATTGTTTAAGCTCTTAGCTAAAGGCACTAAAGCATGGTTTCATATCTGTAAACAAGACATTTATGAATATGAAATGTGGCCACAATAATAAGATTAATCATGTATTAATCAAGTATTTTGTTTCCTGGGAAACCAAACGGCACATTTTCACAAAATCAAAAGAAAATTTTCATCAATATTTTCAATAACAACATTTCCAATAAGCGATGCAAAAAAAAAAACGCAGTTTCTGGACATACACAAGAAAAACTACAATTCATATAAATGTCGCTCTTAAAATTTCTTCTTAGCTAGATGGAATTTAGGAATGATTTTAAAATAATTGTATTAATGACTAAGCAATGATTAGGCAGAAGACAAACTTTCTTTCGAGCAAAGTTTTGGTATTTAGAATTTTTATATAAGTATTATGGTGGAATAACTATCAAACAAACAAACAAACCACTCAAACCCGTTACAGCATTTTATTCCCCTCAAAATGTTTATAAAATTTTTATAACTCTTTTGGTGGACATTGTGTCTTCTGTGATCACATAACGTAATGATATTATTAGAGGATATTCTGTCTTATTGTTTATGGTAAATTATTTTATACTGGGTTGAAAAGTAGCCTAACTGAATAAGAAAGGAGAGGTGTAGTTTACGTTCACAGAATTTAGCAGACGCTCCTATCCAGAGCGAAATACACAAGTGCTTAAGTAGTCTGTTTAAGCTTGTCCTTCTCTGAGCTTTCAAATTCCCGTCTGACCCTCCACCTCATGTCCTGACCGCTCTACATCTGACTCTTTTCACAACTCCGAGTAAAACTCTTTTCTGCCTCTTTGACCCCAATGATTCCAGTATAATTGGATTGATGCAGAAGGCAGTAAGGCCTGATGTCCACTACAGAATTCAACAATAGTATTTTTAAAGAGTTAAAATTACTGCTAATTTCTGAAACCTTCCTAAAGTGAAGTTTAGAGTCTCTTATTTAAGAAAGATCATGATTATTAGCAAAAGAAATATAAATATGTAGATCTGGGAAAAAAAACCCTCCTTTGTCACCATATAGTTTGAAAGACGCATTCATGTGCTCTCTGAGCCACAACCTCACAAACGTGGCATCATCAGAAAGCCCAGCCTTGCTCTTGACAGTGAAGTGGAAATCAAATAAGATTGCGTACATTATGCTTGACTTGGTGACCTGTAGCTCATGTCCTCCACAGTGAATAAAAAATAATTGGTGGGTCACAGCAGGGTATGCAGAAAATGTCATGTTTTGGTCAAACATTAAATGATAAAACATGAAGGCCACAGATGTGACCAGGGGCAAAGCAGTATGATGCTGATGCCCATGTAACATAAGCTTAAGAACAGAGTAAATGTCAGCGACTACAAAAATACTAAGCAAAATTTGTCTAACTAGTTACTACTGATCTCTACTAAATGACAACCAGAACAAAAATTAAAACTCACCACAGAACTGAACTCTCAGAAACAGACTCACTTCTTATATTAGAGGGATGGGTTTTATTCAAGACAGGCATCCTTTGTATCTTCAGTAAGGTTTCAGGCCACTGCAGGGCTTGTACTGTGAAATATAACCTTTTAAGTACATGATTATTCAATGTGGAACACCTAGTAATAATATATTCAAGCTTTCCTAATGATGGATCCAAGATGTACGAGGTGTTGCTCTACATCAACACACAGCATTCTCTAC
This sequence comes from Hydrocynus forskahlii, assembly GCA_037974365.1. Lineage (NCBI taxonomy): Eukaryota > Metazoa > Chordata > Actinopteri > Characiformes > Alestidae > Hydrocynus > Hydrocynus forskahlii. The sequence goes on along the minus strand of JBBPCX010000038.1, from coordinate 14,550,995 downwards.
TGAACACACATCTGAACACATCGACCCAATTTATTTTTTATTTAAAATCTGAGGAAGTGGCATTTTAAAAAATTAGGTATCAGAATGTACTGTACAACTATGGCAATATATCAAACTTGTTAAAGTGTCACGTAAGAAGCAGCAGAATAATAAATTAACAGGAAAGATACATATATAGCACAAGTAAGGATTTCATAATAATTGAACTAAATATGTATTGTGAGATTAAAGCATACAACCCAAATTAGGTGTTCTGGATGAGAGTCAACCCTGCGTTATACAATTTCAAGTCTTGATTCATGTCCAGCACATAGATTTAAGCATCCGATGATGAAGTGAAGTGAAAAAACCCTCAATTTTAAGCTGTTTGGTCTGACTAATTTGAAACAAAATCAGTTTCAGATTTATGCACAGGCAAGCTCAGAAAACATATGAACCAATGGTCATTTATGGGTCAATGAGAAATGTGTAATACTACTCAGATACTACTCAAGACACTGAAGAAATTCTAGAATGAAGATAAAGCTTTCATCAATACAGCAAATGACACTGTACAGATGCATCAACAGCATAGTTTCTAAGCAGCACAACAGAAAACACTGGGTCGTGGGTCATCAGAGGATGCACGATGGACATAAGGGTTGTGTAGTCTGGTGAAGTACGTGGAGCTGGCTGCACTTGTTTTTATCTGCTGAAAAGATTAGATCTGAGAGGAGAGATTTCAGAAGAAATTCTCTCAAAAGTCTATATCCAACTGCTAAAAGCAGGATATCCCTTCAAGCATGTGGGGGGAAAAAACCCTGAAGACTAGATTAATATAGATTAACAAAACTAGAGGCATTCATCATAAGTACATTATAGCCATCAAATAATGATACCCTCATTTACATATGTCAAAAGGATTTCACTAGTATTTACATGAAGAGACATATACACAGAAGAGGACACACTTTAATCCTCAGAGAGCAATCGGTGAAAATGATCCATCCTTCTCTTCAGCACAGTCCTGAAGTCATCCTACAACAGAGAATTGAGGAATCTGTTGAATCACACTTCAATATTCCAACAATCTCAAATGTATTTTGAGATGGACTCAAAGTCCAAATGCATTGCTACACGTATTAAATACCAGTCCTGTACATGTTCACAAACTGGTATAATTACAAATAATTAGTCAAAACCTTCCAAATAAAATAAAAAAAGGAAAGGAAAAAAAAAACAAAAAACACACACTTAATCTTAAGATAGTTTAATTGTTTCCAGAATGAGGAAAGCACAGAAGGTATATTAACAGGTTAAAGTTATAAAGTACATAATGTGTCAGGAGCAAACATTTTGAGGCAAATTACTTAGCCAAAATTCTGAAAGATAATTACAGTATATTATTTGTCCCTGAATCACTCTTTATTGTTGCCAAAATAAATGGATTAAACTATTATTATTACATAAACACTAACCAAAAATATGCATATGAAGGGTCATTTTAAACTTTTGACTGCTAGTGTCTCTCTTTCTGGTGTGATTCTTTTGTGATGTTTGTATTAGGAAGGTCAAGATATCAAGATAGCGATTTACACATAATATATTGTGCAATCCGTTACAGACCACACAATAAGAGAGAACTTACTGCTTGAACTAGTTTCTCTAGGTAAGGAATGAGTCTCTGGAGCTCCTTGTCATCTTTGTTTCCAGACCAGCTCTTTATGGGAATCATGTTCATCAGCTGTAAAGAGACAAAATAAATGAAAGTCCCAAAAATATTTTTAGCCATCTTCTATAAAATGATTTGGAACTGCTCTTCATCACAGGTTAAAATGAAGACTCATAAAGCAATGAAAACAAAAACGGAGTAAGCAAACATACGTCGTATGGGAAAGTGTGAGGTGCGTTGTCCAGAATGACTGTCTTTGAAAGATCTCTTTCCAGCACCCCTAGGTCCTTAATATAGTGTCCAAGAACACATGCACAGTCGTCCTGATACAAACGGTGCCTTGAAGAGAAAAACAGGAAAAAGAGAAAAATTGTTCATCATGATACCTCATACTAATCTAAGGGGTAATCATGGAATAGCTCAAGTGATGCTTTAAACTATACAGTAATTCATTTGTAGATTACATTTTTGCAAACCATATCAGGAAAAATTTTGCTAAGCATAATGAACACAATGGAACTTTTAAACATGTGGGGTAACCCATTCCCATATCATACAACCATACTTATTGCATCAAACATACATAAGCTTGTTCTAAACACTCTGGAGTACCTTGTGGCATCTCTGTACAAAACTGTCACCTGTGTTATGGCTAAGGAGGTAGACACCACAGCTATGTAAACAAAAAATGTAAAGCAAAATATAATATGCAAAATGCAGTGATTTTTTATCAAGAACCATACCTGAACAGTTTTTTCTTTGGATCCAAAATATCCACAATCATTTCTGCATATTCTTTTTTGGCAGAGGTGTAAACAAACATCTGGAAAGAAGAGAACAAACATGCTTGGACAAAGTTGTTTGGACCACAGGTTTGGTGCACATTTTACAAATAAATATATAAAATAAGCATCTAATCTCATGATTAACCATTTTTTTGGTATGTTACTAACTCTGCGTTACATTATGCAAGAGGCCGCCATTTGTAATGGAAACATGCAATCATGCAGGCTACTTCCTATTCTGCTGTGACTAAGCCTGTAAGTAACAGAGTCAGATGTGCAGCTCAGAAGACAAGTATAGCAATAAATAAAAATACTACTCATTGTACTAGTTATTCCTCCATCAGCATTAAGTCCTTTTACCTCAAAATGCTTTGCCATAGCTTGCAGAAACTCATTAACATAGGGCCTCAGAACCATGTACACCTGTGATTGAAACAAAAAATGAAAAAGCAGTTTTAAATCAGTATGGCCTGCACAACTAGGCTAATAAAGCCATAAAATGTGACAATATTCTTGTCTAACTTCTGATACATGTGTAATATTAGCATGGTTGCTAAATGGACAGAAGAAATAGAAAATGAGATGCACAACCTTGTATTCTTGATCCTGAAAACATGTGTTAAATGTGTACTCTGCTTCATCAATTACATTCAGTGAACTAAACACAAGAGTTTCATCCTACAGAAAAAAAGATTAAACATTTTTGGTTAGAAATGATCCAGATTGAAGGTTTATGTATTTAAAAAAATGTTTTTGTGAAACCTTACCAAATCTAGCACCATAGTGGCTGCAGGCGTGCTCCTCGTCTTTGGCGGTATATCCCGAACAGCAGAAACTGGCCTTGACTGTTGCGAATGGTTTGGAATGTTTTTGATGAATGTGAATCTGTGGGACATAATTAAAACATGTGAAAAGAGCTACACAGTGCTGGAACCTTTTCACATCAGTTCAAGCAGGGAAAGTCAAACAGTGCAGTAAAAAAATATTCAAAAGGCTTACGGGCTGAACACCTCATCATTCTCTTCGTCTTCTGAGAGAGGGCCGGAGGAACTGTAACCAAACACACACTGTTCTGGGCTAAAGACCGCACCATGGCTGGACTGCTCATCTATCAAACAGAATACATTTTTAGACCTGTGTCCATTCTGAAATAGCACACAGCCCAAAATCAGGTCAGAAACTGCACATGTGAAATGTCACACTTTAGATATGTATTTCTCCCAGTAGGGTAAAGAAAAAAAAAATGTTTGAGTAGTAATTTGGAAAATATAATAACTGGTATATTATGGTGTGCTCTCCCCTCAGAGCCCTCTAATTACTCTGTCTGGGCTTTTTTTTTTGCAACACTTACTTGTGCAAAGTAAACCATACCACTATACACAGTGTGCACTGTGAAAACAGTTCCAGCATTGAATAAATATCAGGTTGGTTGATCGTGAGCCACACTTTAGACTACTTACTGTCTTTCGTGGGAGTGAGGAAACGCACTATGGGAGAATAGAGGCTACGTGCAGCAGTGCTGACTGACGAGGAACGCCTATCCCGCCGATGGCGAACTGGTGTCTTGAAATCAGATTCTGTTGATTTAAGAGCACAATTCAATGCCAGTACTCTTCAGTTCTTAATAAAGTTCTATTGAACGCTTAATAAAACAGGACGTTGAAAATTTTATGGATAAAAAAAAATGCTGCTGGGCAACTTTTGATCCAAATATATTATCAATAAATACCTTTTAAATCACACACACAATCATATCATTTAATTTTAAAAGCAGGTGTGTAACACATTTGCCCACAGCAGTCCTCTAACAAAATAATCTACAAACATTACAATCTCTATAATTTATAGGTAACTTCAGAAAAAAGGCCCAGAACATCCATGTGAGAGTAAAAGCACCAGGAGCTTCAAATCAATTACTGACAGTGGTTTACATGAAAGACAGCAAGTGTGAGACACTCAAGACACTAAGAGGAGTAGCTGTACAATTAATTTAAATTAAGTCAACAGTACACTGATTTAAACAACCTTTTCTATACCTTTACACTCTTCAACTGGTAGCACCCTATTCTTTCCATGTTTCAAACGAGGGCGCTTCCCTGCAGTTGGAATGGAATACAAATTGGAACAGTCCTGCAGAATGTCCTGCACATCCTATATTCATTCAGAAATACAATGGAGAAAAGACAAAATATATATATTAACAGGTCCACTGAACATGGTTAAAAAAAGAAAAAAAAAACAAAAACCAGAGCTACATGTACTATATGAACAAAAGAACTGGAATGCCTGACCAGTGCACCAACAGGGACTTTAATGACATTGCTTTCAAATACGTATAATTAAATTTGTGTCTGTTCATTCTGTTGAGCAGGCGCATCCAACTCCGGTCCTGGAGGGCCGTGGTGATTTCCCTGCTCAGAAACACCTGGTTCACCTCGCCAGTCAATTGCCAGGTTTAGTGAATGTGTTTGAGGAGACCCACCATCAAACTGTGCTGGACACCAGCCCTCCAGGACCGGAGTTGGACACCCCTGCTGTAGAGCATACAAGAAGTCAGGCACTAATGTTGCATGAGAAGGCCTGGTTCGCAATCTCCATTCCAGTTCATCCTAAAGGTGTTGGATGGGGTTGAGGTCAGGGCTCTGTGCGGGCCATTAAAATTTTTCCACACTGAACTCATCTAAGCATGTCTTTGTAGACCTTGGTTGAAAGCAAGACGCTGTCCAAAATGTCTTGATGTGCTGAAGCATTAAGATTAAATTACGCATTAAGAGGACAATCAGTTGTGACAAGTAGCAGTGAACAGGTTAACAACTGGTTGTGTGAAGTTATGGTTTAGTCCGTAACATTTAGTTACTAAATTCCTTTCTTTAATGTAGCACTGTTGACAGCTACTAGGAAAACGTCTGGCTTAAATTTACCTAGCAGTACTTTGGCAGTTTCTGGCCTGGTAGCTTTGTGCCGTCATGCTTTTTTTGTTGTATTGTATTTCCTCCTACTTGAGCCATTGTGTCACTGACAACGACAATATATTAACAACTTTAATTTAGTAACCAACAATTTACGGTTATGCATTCGACTGATCTCCTACCAGGTCATCCGTCATATAAACTAAGTCAAAACAGAAACAGCGCCTCCTCTCCCCTGAACTGAGATCAGCTTGCTGGATAATCCTTAAACAATATGGGTACAGATCCAGTCCTACTCAGTCAACCATCAATATGCGTCAGATATGAGGCAATAAAGCTGACATCTTGAATTTAAAACACAAATAAACGCGGTGTTTTTGTGACCTAAATGGGAAAGGCCCAGGGTTAGCTAGCTACAATGGCTAACAGCTTTAGCAACCGCATGCTAATTCTCCGTTCTTATAAAGTAGAGGTAGCTTGTCCGCTAAAACAGCAAACTTTTACGTTACAAACAACACATAAGGAACCTTTGAGAAACAGCTTAGTTCTGCCTTTGGTTTGAGTATGTTGTTGTAACCCTAAATACAGAATAAACATGACATTTCCCCTCACCTCGGAGTGGCTGCGCTGTGTCCGGGGAGTCCGATTCAGATTTGGCCGACGACGACGCGGAGTTGTAGGCTGAGGCGACGGGCTGCCGAGAGAAATAACTCTCGACCGAAGCCTCATGTTCACGTAGTTTATGTTCCTAACTAACCAGACACCGAGGCTGAAACGCAAACCTCTTCCAAACGCTCGCTGCAGACCCAGGCTCCAGTGTTGTTGTTGATTCTGTTAAAACAGGCCCATGCTATACTTTCTGCTCCGACTGCTCGTTTTAATTATTTAAATATACCGGCAGCGTTGCTACACTCCTTCAGCCAATTACGCTACAGGGTTCGTTTAGTGGGCGGGGCTTCTAAAACAACAGCGGCAACGTGACGAAGGCGTCACGTTGGAAAGTCCAAAATATAATACAGTACTTATTAAAACTAAAGAAACGGGTTATTATTAGCTGTCTATAAATATTACTCACAGTGGTCCTAATTACATTTCTGATATGTCTGAATTAGCTGGTGGTCTAGTGGTTAGGGAGTTGGCCCTGTGAATAGAGGGTCGTGGACTTGAACACCAGGACTGTCAGTGGCACCACTGAGGTACTTTAGAGCAAGATACAATTCCCACACACACTTTTCGTGGCTGCCCGCTGCTTCACTTGGGTGAATGGGTTAAAAACAGAGAAACAACTGTGTGCCTTTCGCACTGTGTGCTGTGGTGTGTTCACATACGACAAATGGACAGTTCCTGGCAGCTGATCTGCATGAGCTGGTCAGCTAGTGGTGAAAAGAGCCAAAACTAAACATGGTGAAACGGCGTTAAGTCACTATGCTGCTCATTGCTGGAACAAACAGCCCGTCGGTATCAGATCTGCATCAGTTGTAGCTTTAAAAGTTACTTAAACTGCACTATTCTCCCCTGCCTTCTTTTAAACATTTGCACTTCTATTGCACTTATTCTATTTTATGCTTTTTTGTTTTATTTTGTATTCTTTTTTCTGTAAAGCACATCCGATGACCTTTTGTGTGTGATAATATGCTATATAAATAAACCTGAAATTAAACTTTATAAAGCAGCATGAGATGTTAAACATGTTCTCGCTGTCAAAGGCTATTTACATACTGTATTTAGGGAATACAGCTGCCATGAAGATGAAGGGATTTGGTCTAAAACAATGGCTAAGTAGGGGATCGGTGTCAAAGTCACATTCACACCAGTACCAGGATCCAAGGTTTCCCAGGAATATTGTCTAGACCATCACACTACGCCTCCATCTTGTCTTCTTCCCACAGCACATCCTGGTGCCATTTCTTCCCCAGGTAAGTGACACACACACACACACACACACACACACACACACACACACACACACACACACTCTGCCATCCAAGTCATTAATCAAACCAGGCAGAGGCCGCCCCCATAGCTACATGGTCCAGTTCTGAAGTTTACATGCCTGTTGTGAATGCTTTTGCCAGTAGCCTGAGGTCAGCATGGGCACTCTGACCGAACTGCAGCAAGCTGTGATGTGCTGTGTTCTGACATCTTTCTGTCACAAACCTCATTAACTTTTCCAGCCGTTTGTTACTATAGCCCTTCTGTGGGACTGCACCAAAAGGGCTGTCCTTAATTCCCCACATGCATGAATTATTATTGGCTGTTCATGACCCTGTTGCCGATTCACCCGTCGTCTTTGGACTTTTGGTAGGTACTAATCACTGCACACTGGATACTCTCCACAAGACCTGCCGTTGTGGGGATGCTCTGAACCAGTCATCTATCCACCACATTTTGGCTTGTTAGTCCTACTCAGATCTTTACACTAGCCCTTTCTTCCTGCTTCAAACATCTCAACTACTAGAACTGTTCAGTTGTTCAATATTTCGCACCTCCTGACAGTTGCCATTGTAACAAGATAATCAATGTTGTTGACTTTACCTGTAAGTGGTTTTTAATGTTATGGCTGTTTGGTGTTTTAGAAATATTAGAGTCAACAGAAAGAGATGCTTTGGAGCAGCTACACAGGCCTATGGTCACCTTGACCAGGGCCAAACATCAGGTTGAGGGATATAAAGTCCTCCAGCATTGGGCTGTGAGCAGTGAATCTAGATTCTCTAGAGTACTGGAGCCATTTGTAAGTACATTTTACTTTTGAACTCAATAATAAGTAAATTAGGCTAGCTCCAGAACTGCAATTCATTGTAAAATATACATTAAATAGCTACAACCAACATCAGACCAGACCTGCACTTTATTATATATTCATTTCTGCGTACAACTGAAACCCTCAAGTTATCATTAGTTTAAAAAAAAGAAAGAAAAACGGCAGCATAATCTACATTAAAAGGAACTGTGACCGTTGACACATGCAAGCTTCAGTACAGTGTAGATGTCCAATACTATTAAAGTGTGGCATTACTGAAGAGAGAGCACTTTTTATTGTACTGGTCCAGTGCAACCATATGTCATCACAATGCGACAATAGTGAGCTACTAGTAGGAGATTTTGCCCGTTTTGTTTCCTATAATAAACAGAATATTTTCATTTTGCTTTTACATCTTATTTTAATAGCACTGGACATTGTACACTACTTGAAAGGCACACTAGTCTTAACAGTCAGGGTTCCCTATTAGCAAGAAATATATAGCTTATTGTACATTACCAAGCAGAACAAAGCAAAACACAGAAAAAAACACCCTTGAGAACACCCTACATCACATAAACATATTGTAGATATTATCAGAAATAATCCTGTAAAAAAACATTTTTGCATTAATATAAAAGAAAGGTTGTGTTAAAGTTCGATGTCACCGCATCACTTTCAGAATAGAACATTCTCAAAAAATAAAAGTTAGAAGAATCTAAAAAGTCATTTCAAATCAAGGGTTAAAGAAATAACTGCACTTCTGTAGACATTCTTTGAAAAAAAATTATATTTGATATATTCATATTTCAAATAAAGTTATTCTTCACACAAACACATTTTGATTAAATAAGTGAGGACTGTTTTATTCCCCACTCCTCACAGGACAATTCAGAGCTGTCAGGAGAGGGTTACAATCCCTTAAGATACCGAAGAGAAGTCAAAGGAGTTTCAAAGAAAACAAAGACAGATTTAAATTATTAACTTAGGCAATCCCTGTTCAAAACAGTGGTACACTATTGCCCATACTAACTCTTCTCTTGAGTTTTGAGCAACTCCCATAAGAGAAATAATAATGATTAATCATTACATTAAAAAAAAAAAAAAAAAAAAACTAAAAAAAATATCCAGACACACACAGTGATACAAGACATTCTGTAACACAATTACAAAGGTAGAATTCATTTTTGTATTAAATGTACTAGAAGTTATGACCATAGCCCTAAAATGAACATATCTGGAGGTAGAAGTGTATTTCCTGAGAAGACGACAAATGCCTTGTTTAAAAATCCAACGGTTTCCACGCGAGTGAAAATAAGCTGGTTAACTCAAGCTAAGAAAGCACACATGCCCAGCAGTTCTCATCACATTATATCATTACAACACGGGAGTTACTTCTGCGAGAAACCCTCGCAAGGAAATATATTATTCATTTAATAACTGATCTTTCACACACGTATGGCCAATTTGAAAACTAACACTTCACTTTGACATTTTACAGCCCTACAAATGGAAAAAAACAAACAAACAAAAAAAAAAAAAAAAAAAAAAAACCCCCCCCCAAAAAACAAACAAACAAAAAAAAACGCGTTTTTTTTTCTCTAAAGA